>BCLH01000428.1:20686-40205 GCA_001602315.1 Zoysia pacifica
TCTTAAGATTACGCTTATTTATCGAGAAATAGAAAAGATAAATTGTTTTTAGGAGGTAAATTGAACTAAAAAGGCATTTTGTGAGAATAATAGTTTAGGGGTTATCTGAATTTTAGATATATTTGAAAGAAGTAAATTAAATTTATCCTATAAATTTTTATATACTGCAAACTCTATCTCTATCTCTACTTTTTAAAAAGCATATTTTTTTCTACATACACATAGTAAAATATTTTCAACAGAGACGAGTTAGACTTTATGCACATAAAAAATGCATTTAGAGTTATTTTTTTTTTTACAAATCTAACAGATATAATTTCTCCACGGACCTCTTACAAATCAAACGGATGAGATTTTTCGGATCTCTCAGATCTTTAACCCACACAGATTATTATTAGTGAACAAAACACAACTATCTAGAATAAATATATGAGATCAAAGAAAAATTGTTGAAAAACAAAACAAATTTATTTTAATATTAATATATTATTTTTTAAGTTAATATTTTTCCTTACACCGTAGCATTAGTACAGACATTGAGATTATCCCAATAGAAATTTATTTCTAAAATTTGTTAACTACAAATTTAACAAACAATTTCGGTGCCAACTACTCGAGCACGCCCACAACCGACTGTGAGCCTTAGCCTTGGTCAGTGACTAGGCGCCGTCAAGAGCACGGGAACACTGCATCCTGTGAGCCCGAGTCGCAACGAGCAGTAGGAGCTAGCCGTACGTCTTGTAAATGACACCCAACATTGTCCCTTTTGCTGGCTACTGCTTGTAAGGATGTGGTCACTAGAAACTGAGCAGCATGTCCATTAGGAAAGCAAGAACCTGTGACTTGATTCTCCATGCCTCCCATCCCAAAAAAAACGTAAAACCAAAGCATGACTCATGTTCTTGCTACATGCATGAAGTGGCCATACGTTTACAACAGAGTAGAAGAAAGAAGAAGAATATGGCAGCACTTTGATGCTTGTCCACTTGAGGGGCATTTAAATAGTTACGCGTCGCTGCCAATCCATCAATATTTGCATTACTTGAATAAATAGATGGAGTGAAACTGCAGCCCCATTACATATGCATGTGTACCGATGACCGATGGTGCGGTTGCTATTATCTGACTTGCATGAGGCGCCGGTTCGACAAACGCGGCAACAGATTAGAAAGCAGCATACCAATTCCCAAATGTTGGGCAAAAAATGTGTCTCCAGATTTTAGTTAGACAGTTGAGTTTTATTAAAATACACATAACACTATGTAACACATGCAAAAGCAAACTCAAATCCTGAATACATTACATTTATGGGACATCAATGTATCCCCAATGTACATAAGCTGAAACACCCTTGATGTCTTTGGTGTGGGCCATGAATCATTAATAACGACTGATTTTCCATCCATAGATATGAATGGATGAAAGTAGGTATGAATGGATGAAAGAAGGTAAGCCGCATAGGTGCCTCCTATACTGCACATCTGGTGTGAGTGCAGTGCCAAAGCTCTGGTACTTAGAAACAGAAGATACTGGTTTCATTCTTGAACAGAAACTCTATCGATGTAGTGTTGTCAAAGTGGAATATCCAAGATCTTTTATTTGAGATTCAGCTCAATTTTCCAATGCATCCCATTCTCATCATCACCATATGTGCGTTAGTCAATTCTCAATCAAAGCATCACTCCCGGTGCAGCACTTGTGAAGAAATGAAATGACTGTTGGCTTTCCCAGCTATTTTCAATGTTCAATGAGATGTTTTGGAAATTGGTAGGGACGACGATGATGATGATGATGATGATGAGCAAAACAAGATCAGTAAGTCAATAGCTATGAGAGAGATGAAGATGTCTTCTCAAAACTCTGCATTTGCGTCGAGCTGCACTGTGGTGTAAATGGCTCAAAGCTTGCGTTCAAGGCTAACTACGCAACAAAAAGCATCGTGAGAAGCTGAGCAACTTGTCTGCCACCAAATACGGTGAACATTTGACTAGATGCTCTGGGCTTTACATACCCAAAAAAATAGTGAGCAAAAGCTTGAACCTAGCAAATGTTGAATGCAGATAGGTTTCTCAACCTTTTATTTGTATGAGTCACGGCCCCTTTCTCTTTTTCTAACTTCAATGTGTGCATGATGGACTTTCTTGTGCAACTTATCGATGTGCTACTGTCAATCCGTTAACAATTCCATTACTTCGACATTAATAAGTTGAGAGATACTCCATTTTTGTAGGTGGCATGTCTGTCTCACGAGTAAAATTTAGTGTTGGTAAACAAACGACTGAGAGAAATGCACTATATTACATCACATGGAAACACCATGTCAAGATCAAAACCAATAAAACTATATTGCTCTCCGCTAGGATGGAAAGAGACTCTCGCTCAATAACGTATCGCTCTGCGCCCAGCTGCAAGATACCCCGGCATCCTCTTTGAGTATGCCAATGAACCGGATCTCAGAACCATGCCTGGCTGAACCGCCCAGTATCCAGGGAAATCTACCGCCTACAAATTGGGCGAGTAGCTGCACAAAGTAGCTTTGAGCTCAGTCTTCTTGTACACGAATCCTAGCGGAATTGCGTCTCCTGCTATCACAAGTACGGAAGTGGTTGCCCAAAACAGAGCAGCTGAGCCCCTAGCAAATAAAGTGAGTTGGCAACTCGATTCCCCATGCCTCCCATCCCCAAAAATCAAAGAACCAAAGTTTGCATCGTGTTCTATATGCAAACATGCATGTAGCTGCAGGGAGAGTTCTCAATCCGTTTCAGTCTATATAATCAGTGGGAGACCCTTTTAATTACGTCTTGCCTTCAATGTGTACGGTGGATTTTCTAATGGTGGTACTACTGGTATGTAACAGAATTACTTTGAATTAGAGAAAAAAATGTGATTGCCCTTTCACCTTTGATACAATGGGCGTCAGAGCTGTACTACAGTATATATATTGCTGTGTCGCAGCCTGTCACTCAATATTTGCAGGACCTTAACTTCAGAAACACAACACCAACTCTTCTCGTTTGCATAATTCTTTCGTGAGTTCAACTCTTATTGTTGCAAAAAAAAAAAAATGCAGGAGCTCTGGTGGGCACGATACTACTTTTAAATTGTTGACAGACAGGTAGCACATGAGCTACTGGGTCTAAAAATTTAAAAGCAGATGGTTACATAAAAGTTTCAATCAGCTATATAAAGGACAAAAGGATGATTATATTTTTCAAGCAAAATGTCTAGGCAGGATCTAAGTATTAAATTCCAAATCCTCCCCATATAAACGCTATCTTAATCATGATTTCATATTCATGCAAAGGCAGATATTATGGTGTACTGGAAAGACCACCGGCTATGCCCCCCACCCCCCAAGTTTTCAATTGTTGGTTTATCCGCATAGTTGTGATACAGAATATAAAACAAATGAGTATATTATGAGATTACGAATTAGAGTTGTGTGTTGTGTGCGATAAAAAATCTACAAGAGAGTGGTCGCCTTCATTGTGAGGTGAAGCACAATTCATACCGCATCCGAGCCACCGCCAAATCCACCGGATCATATTCTCATGCCGCAGCTCCCTCTTCCTCTCGAGTTGATCTTTCTACACATGATCCCTTTTCTCATGGTCCTTCTCACGGTAGTTCAAAGAAGCACCGTAAGTTTTCTTCCTCATCCTTCATCGCACGGGCTCTTAAGGCAGTTTTTAGTGTTTGTACTCACAACGCTACCGAGATTAGAGAGCATCGCTGTGAGACCTGTGAGCAGTTTGCAACTCTAGGGACAAGACAAGATCGGATTGCCTCTCATCTCAACATCAACCTTTATCCACTTCGTGAGTATCCGGACTTCCCCCTACCTCCTATCTTTGATAACCCTTGGGATTCTCTTGCCTATGCTCAACGCTTGACTCAAGAGCATGAGCAAGAGAGTGGAGATAAAGAGAGTGAAGAAGTTGCGGCTGCTGAGGGTGAAAGCGAAGGGGAAGAAGAAGGGGAAGAAGGTGAAGATGATGATGGTGATGAGGATAGCGACGCCACTCCATGAGCTTACCACTTTGCATTCTTTTCTCCTTTTTGGTGATGTGATGTCAAAGGGGGAGAAGAAATCTATCATCTATCTTTTACATATATTATGTATGGTGGACATATAAGACCTTGTGTGATTGTTAGTTTAAGACTATTTGAAACTATTTGTGGCTTGTAATAACTTTATTTGTGAGATGTAGTTATCTTATTGTTGCTATCTATCATTTGCTTATGATATGTGGAAGTGTAATGATGAAATGTTCTTTTTGATCTTCTTATACTTGTTATGTGGATATTATTGTCATTTGCATTATATTTATTATGTTCACTCACATGTTGCACCTACGGATGCTTGGATATAGAGAGAGCTCTCACATTTTTTCTTTAAATATGTGCATTTTAAAATGTTAAAGTCAAAACAAGGAATTCAAGTCCATGCACACATTTAGAAGGAGCTACATATATCACAAGCATCCAAAATCGATGATTATATCTCTTTTTGAAGCTTTGAATGGGTTGTCATCAATTACCAAAAAGAGAGAGATTGAAAGTGCATCTAAAGCTCCCTAGTGGGTTTTAGTGGATGATGACGAACCATTCAAAGAACTAATGACATTTACTAAGTGATTTTACAGCGAGAAAAATTCAAAAAGGAGAAAAGAATGTTAAAGGAGAAGGAAGACCCTCCAATTTCCTTGGATCAAGTTATGGAACCTATTCTCATGTAAGAACACTAGTTGTTATCTTTTATTGAGTTTAGGTATGCCGTACTATCAAGGAAGACTCAAATTGGAGTCTCAAAGATGCCAAAATGTTTATATCTTGTCCTGTCTAGAAACTCTTTACCGGAGTATTCGGCACAATACTGGAGTCTTCAGTAAGGCATATAGCTTTAAACCGAGAAGACTCACCAAAGTATCCGGCAAAGTGTCGAAAACTCCGATGACCTAGCAGCCAACACCTGAGAGGGCTTACCGAAGTGTTGTAACGGCATAAAATTCCACATTTTCAAAAAATATTAAAATTTCAAAATTCTAAATGTATTTCCCAATTTAGAGTAGAATAAAATTCTTTTCTAAATAAAATACTAGGAATTGCATTTCATCTCATACCATTGCATAGCATTTCATTTAAATAAAAGTTGCAATGGAAATTTAACAATTATATAAAATATAGGAATAAAAAGAAGCAAAGGAATAAAAGAAGAAAAAGAAAAAAACTCCTAATCCTTACCTAGGCCTCCCTCTCTCTTCCCTGTCTCTCTCTCTCCCCCCTGCCAGCCTAGCTCCTCCCTGCGGCCCATCTCTCCTCTCCGTGCTGCCGGCCCCGACGCACCCCTCCTCTCCTCTCTCACCGCCAGCTGAGGCCCACCTGTCAGCGCATCTTCCTCAACCTCCAGCTCCGGAATTGCCCAACCGCCGCACCCTCCTCCCCTATTTAAACCCACCTCCCCGGCTTCTCTCTCTCTCACCCCAAACCGAGCTCCTCGCCTCGTCGTCGCACCGCCTCTCGAAGCAGCCCCGGCCACCCGTGACCCCGTGCTGAGCTCGCCCACGACGCACCGCCCCCGCCCAGCCGGTTTTTGTCGTGCGCCATCGCCTACAAAAGCGGTGCACCATCACCAAAGTCCCGCCACCGCGCCTTGCCGTCGCAACCTCACCTCCGGCCATCTTCGACCCTGTCCGACCCCTTGGTGAGCTCCCCCTCCCTCTCCTCGTCATTTTGAGCCCAACCCCATCGAGTTTCGTGCATCGACGAGCCCAAGCGAGCTCGCCGGTGTTCGTTGGCCATGGCGCCGCCGCGCCAGCCCTCTGGTCGTGCCGGCTGGTCAAGCCGCCAGGGCGCAGAGGCCCAGAGCCGTTCAATCTAAATCGGAAGAGTCACATTAAATCCAACCACCCCATTTGACCTCGGCCACCCGATCCACATCCGAAGGCCTAGATCAAAGCTACGCCACCCCAATTGCCTCATTCGTTGGATCCAAATCTAACGCACCAGATTAAGCCACGTCATCTACTTTATCATATCCATTCAATTTGAAATCAAGAGCTCAGATTAAACCTCTTTTTTCAATAAAATAAATCAAACCTTTACTGCACCAGCATGATGTCACGATGATGTCAGTAGTGCTGGTTAATTAAAATTAGTTAGAAAATTTTAGTTAATTAATTTCAGATTAATCTGTTAATTACTAAATAAAATAATAATTAATTAATAATCTAAAACATAAATTTGATAATTAGTTAATAATTAATTATAATAATTATTTAATAATTAACTATGACAATTTTACAAAAAGCCTCTATAGTTATTTTTAATTATAAATTAGTCCCTGTCAAACGACAAATTTACATTTAATCCCGTGAACTTTTCTGTAATTAAATTTAGTCCTTAAATAGTTTTTTAAATTATGGATACTTCCTCAGTACTTAATTCTTAATTACAGATTAGTTTCTAAACCTTATAAATGCTATAACTTTTAAACCGTAACTTCGATTTCAGTGAATAATGTATCAAAACGATCGTATCAAAATAACCTATGCATTCATGACATAATCATACTGACCTTGAGCTATTTTGTTGTATTTGATTGATTGTTTGTGCTCTCGTGCCTTCGGCGACTTCGTCTCGGACCCGCAATACGAGGATTTTTAGCAGCGGGAGTTTGAAGCAGTTGAATACTATTCTCAGGAGCAGCAAGGCAAGTGTTCTTGACCATTTTGTGCCTATTTTACAAAACCTCTATCTTATAGATTGCATGCTTGTGTCAAACTGAATGCACACTACTATTAAAAATTCACCTACTTTCCTTATTATGCCTTGTCGTCTTAGTTTAACTTTTTGTTGGGTAGATTATATGATTAGCTTGCTGTTGTCAGGATGGGTGATATTAATTTGATTTATCATCATACTTGCTTCACGAGGATTAATGGGTTATTTAATAGTAACTTCGAGATTAGTGATTTGGGACATATGGTTAGGGTAGGGCTGTGTGCGGGGTTACCGGCACTGTCCTTTGGTATATTATCTCTCTAAATCTAAGGACCTGTTCGTAGAGTGACCACTCATGTATTACCGTACAACCGCGAGCCAAGAATGGACGCGGCTTGGCGTTTAGAGACCAGTTCTGTGCGTGCCAACCGGTGAAGCAGGGAAAGCAGGTTACGTCTGGATTCGCCTGGAGAGAGATGTGTGAGGAAGAGAGGGTTACTTTCGGTAACTATCTGGCACAAGAGGGAGCCTTTCCATGGTTACGGTTAGTGTCTTATTAGGTAAAACCTCAGTGGGCATGTATAAGCTGGAGGAAGTCATGAAAAAATATTGAAGTGATCTCTTGGCCCTCACATCAAAGAAAGTGTGCGAGTGCGACGGCACATACATGATAGAGATTTTTTTAGTTCACCTGAAAACAGGGGATGAAATCACTTTTCGTGAAGAATTATATACAACCTTTGTAGAGTTAAAACTGTAGTGACAGCTGTGCTCACGGTCACGAGCATTGCATGGACCCTCACATGATTAGTGAGATTTTGGTATGGTTTGGTTGGTGATCACAGTGGGAGACTGTGATTGGTTCTTATGTTAGTGCTACAGCTGGGTAGGCTGTAGGCATGATTGATCTATAGGCGCGATGTCTTTCACTTAGTAAATAGGTGCTTAATAAGATGTGTATCACTATAATGTGCTTTTATGCAAAAAAACCTATGCTGCCTTTTTCTTATTTACTGCCACATATCATACTTTTTCACACTTGCTGAGTACATTTCGTAAGCAATCTTGCTTTTTTAAATGCTGCTCAGTAGAAAGAGAAGTCTGGGAGAACATTGAAGACCTTGAAGCTAAAGTCTAGGCGAGCTACTTCGATCGGCTGCCTGTGGAGCCCAAGACGCTTTATTTTGTTTTTTGCTGCTTTGGTTTGTAATAATTTATAAGACTCTTAGTCATTTTTTGTAATAGGTTAAATTTAGTTTATTTGAGACATAGTTTAGTTTACCATTAATGAAGTCGCTTTATGTGTAAAACTTGATTCTTGAGAACACATAAAGGGTCACTTGGTTTTAGCTTTAAAACCGGGTGTAACAAGTGTTCAGCACAGTGCCGGAGACTCCGGTGGGCTTCGCAAATCCGACAAAGTGCCGGAGTGTCCGGTAAGTCTGATTCTAGTCCAACAGCTACTTTTTAGAGCCCGGTATTTATACCTCCTCAGTCTCACTTGAGAGGGCATGCGACTCACACTTGAAAGAAACACTCTTAAGCTTCAAAAACACTCTCCCACTCCTTCCCAAGGGCTAAGCTTGCTAGATTTGAGTTAGGAATTGTGAGAGAAGTTCATCCACTCCCATTTAGCATTTGTGGCACCGTCAAGCTTCGATTTGAGTTTGTTACTCTTGAAACTTCTGCTCTTAGACGGTAGGCGTGCCCGGGAGCTCCCAACGTGTGTGGTGACGCTTCGAGAAGTTTGTTCACCTTCTCGAAAGGGACTTGCTAGTGAAGAACTCAATATTACCTTTGTGGTTGGTTGAGTGAAAGAAAGGATCGAGTGAGATCCGGTTCTTTGAGAACCTCTCAACGGAGACGTAGAGTTCCTCGTGAACTTGAACTTCGGTGAAAAATCTCATGTTTTTTGTGCTTATTGTTCATTTTTATAGATTTGCTTCTATCTACTTGCTAACTAGTTTTTAGCTTGTTATTTCACTTAGATCTTACAACCTTGAAAATTTGAGAGAGAAGACCAATTTAAATACCCGGTCTAGAATATAGTAATAATTGTGTTAACCCTTTTACGTGAAGCGAGGATAAAAGCATAAACAGTTATTCTGCGAGAAGGGACCCGCACAGCGTGCGAGCGGGTCTTAAGCCGTATTTCCGGCCTGAGATGTTACATAATGGTATCAGAGCCCACTTTCGTGGTTTCACGAGCGTGTTGGTGCCAGGGGCACGGGTACGATGTGCATGGCGCATGGCGCATGGGCCCTGTGTGAGCACGGCATGTATGCCGACACTGGATGTACAGACGTGGCCAAAAAAGACGATCCTGTGCATTTATCCTCTCAAGGTAAATTGGCAAGCTGCTCGACAAGGACGTGGAGTCGTAAAGGGAGGGAGGTTGTGACATCCAACCCAGCCCAATAAGGGGTTTAGTAGCACCTTAGAGATACTAATTTAAATACCCGGTTTGGAATATAGTAATAACTCGTGTTAACTTTTTTACGCGAAACAAAGATAAAAGTGTAATCAGTTATTCTGTAAGGTAGGATTCACACAGCATGCGAGCAGGTCTGAAGCCGTATTTTGAGCTTGAGATGTTACATACTTCTCTCACTTGCCAAAGCGTTGGCGCTCATTTACTTCGCCTGTGTCCTGGCCAACGTTGGTAGCGTGCTGCAACGAGCCAGCGCCAAATTCCTGCGGGCGGACCAAAATTTGGTGTCAAACCAAACTACAGCCAAATTTTTGGTGAACCAAACTTTGGAAAGGTAGACTTCGGTAAAGAAGCTAACGCACCCCAAGCTTCTTTTACACAGAACGAAGAGATCTTACTTCCCTAAAGTTGAAGAGTGGTTGGTTACTCTGTAGTGCAGGCTCCCAGATCACTTTTTCTTTGTAATCTTCTTTTGTTTATTTTGAGTTTTTAATATATATAATCAGTAGAGCCTTGCCCTCCTGTTCACTTCCAAAAAAAAAAAAAACAGAGCTTGCCTCGCATTCTGCATGCAAACATGTAGCTGCAGGGAGCGTTCTCAATCCGTTTCAGTTTATATAATCAGTTGGAGCCCTTTTTACGTCTTGCCTTCATTGTATACGGTGGATTTTCTAGTGGTGTACTGGTATGTAACAGAATTACTTTGAAAGAGAAAAAATGTGACTGTCCTCGTGCTTGAGCTACAGGACTTATATATTGCAATGTCGCCGCCAATCAATGAAACATTTGCACGACTTTAACTTGGGAAAAAGACAACACAAACTCTTTTCGATTGAATGATTCTTTGATGACTTCAACTGATTGTTGTAAAAAAAATGCAGGAACTCAGGTGGCCCTATTTAAAACCAGAGAGAGTACATCAAAGTTTCAGAGAGATGTAAAAAGGACAAAGGGATGATTACTTTTTCAACGAAAATGGGAAAAAGGAAAAATCTAATATGCTCCATATAAACCCTTTTTCAATTATTATGATTTCATATTCATGCAAAGTCAGTCCTCGTGTAGTGGAAAGACCACCTCCTCGAAAATGGTGCCCACCCGATTCAAAACTTCGGTGATGCACATATTTGTGGCTCGTTGCCTACCTTGCTATGCGTGGCCTCTTAGGCAACCACCATGTACCAATAATTCTTTAGTTGCTATAATTTTAGTAATCAACATATATAATTATTGGTCACAATATACATATAATGATAAGGCTTCAATGACAAAGGTTTTTGTGATAAAATAGTTATAGTGAATAATATTATATATATAATAATCATCTAGCTTAGTGACTAAAAAAATATTTTTCTTGTATTGATCTCTTAGATATAATATTAGGAGTTTGGACCATATCATATTCATAAGCTATTTTTTCACTTTTGACGCGCGTATGCACTGACCTGTAGCTTGTAAGGGTGGATATACATGCACAAGATGATACATATTCTAAATAAGTACTCCATCAAATTTTAAAATATTTACATTATTCACTTTTAACATCATCTTTAATAATTTATCTTATTTAAAAAGGTGTCATAAATGTCATATAATTTTTTGTAATTTACTTTATCATTAAAGTATTTGAAGCACTTCTAATAATTTTACATATTTGAATATATTTTTT
This sequence comes from Zoysia pacifica, assembly GCA_001602315.1. Classification (NCBI taxonomy): domain Eukaryota; kingdom Viridiplantae; phylum Streptophyta; class Magnoliopsida; order Poales; family Poaceae; genus Zoysia; species Zoysia pacifica. The sequence continues at coordinate 31,510 of BCLH01000428.1, forward strand.
AAATAAGACAAATGGCTAAAAGATAATGTTAAAAATCAACTATGTCAGAGGATATCTTGCGGTGGACGCGTGTCTCATGATACAGTGTTTCAGAGGATATCTTGCAGTGGATGCGTGTCTCATGATACAGTGTTTCATTCTTCTGGATAGCAAGCAGCACGACAATGATACGCCGTTAAATTAACCGGCGAACATGCCAACATGTCAACAACAACTGTAGATCAGAGGACATGGTGAGGAAGAGTAGCCCATTCTTGCTGCCAGGCTGGAGACTTCATTCTGAATGCCACTCAAACATAGGTAAACACTACATAAAACACTTATATCCCTTATGTGTGTATATTTACTACAAGAAAAATATTTTTTTAATCACCAAAGTATTTGGTCACTATATATATAATATTAGTCACTATAACTATTTTGTCAAAAGACTTTAGTCGCATTTTGGTCACTAAAACCTTGTCACTATATATATATATAGTAACCAACAATTGAACATATTAGTCACTAAAACTAAATAGCAACTAGAAAAACTTTGGTAACTAAATGAATTTATCAACCAATGAGCATGTACCTTGCCACTAAAAATGTATATATATACAGTAAAAACTAAATCTTAGTCACTACTGGTCAATTTTAGTAACAAAATTACTTGATTAATAAAACTTAGTGCCTAAAGATTCATTTTCTCGTAGTGATTGGATTCAAATGAAGTTTTGCTTAATTGTGTAATGGATGTTGCATAATTAATTTGTGGGTGAAACATGCGCATCGGCAATGGTAAAATTTGTCTGGCCACTAGTCAACCAAAGGCAGGGTTTACTCAAAGTCAAACTTTTATCACTTTGATTATTAATAATAAAAAATTAATAATATTTTATCATACAAAAGTTATATTTTTTGGACACATCACGAATAAACTTCCAAAAAAGTATATTTTTATTTTACAAATAATGTAATTTTCTATCTATTATTTAGTTTAAAGTGATAAAAGTTTGACTTTAACTAGACCTAAAAATTCTTGTATTTTGGAATGGAGGCAGTACATATTCTAATGAAATCAATGATGCAAAATCAATGATGCTATATCTATATATTTCGCGAATGACAGTTTGCAAAGCCCTGGTGCCAGAGGTATTAATAATGTTTCATCCAGTAATAAAAGCAGCAATGATACACGCGTATCTCCTTGAATCAGGCACTTTGAGTCATTCCTGGGTATTTATTGAATATGTTGTTGCATCTGTTCTATTAAATTTCATTTCATAAGGTACCAAAGAACACAAGTGAGGCTTTCAGTGTCACTATTTTCTAGCAACACTACTACAAAAAGCATTTGTCCCGACAGTCCCCTAGGCAAATGCAGGTGGTTTTCAACAAATATCTGCCCGTACTAGGTAGCAGGTGGGCCCGAGGAAGACAACCGCCTGCGGAAATGCTCTTAATGCAGGCGGCTCTCCTAACAAACCGCCTGCACAAATGGTTTTTGTATTAGATTAGATATCTTTTACCTTTGTTATCCTATATTTATAGTTTAGTTGATTAATTTTTACTTTAAATATATATGAGATCAATGTACATGATATATTTCTTGTGATTTTGATTATTAAATTGACTAGATTTTACAATATTTTGTGGAGATTATTAATATTTTATATTCTCATGAGATTACTTGTACTTAGTTAATTTTTTAATGGTAGTCTTTTATTTGTTAAGAGTCATATGTATATTACTTAAAAAATAATTGATTATCTAGATCCATTTTACTTTATATGTAGATTGAGATAAAGAATGGATCGATTATAGATGTATAATGCACCAAGACCTTCTCTTGAGTATCTTTAAAATGTTTGTTTATTTGTCAAAGTGCTAAGAAGCATGCGAGTAGATAAGGTCGAAATGAGATATTTTGTCCATGTATCGATTGTGCCAACAAGATAGCTTGGTCTAATGCTTTAGTAATCCAATCATATTTGATCAAGAGACGTTTTATGAAGAAGTACATGGTATGGACAGAACATGGGGAGATAGATACATCTTGCAGAAATCTTGAAAATACCATTATGAATCAAGTGGCTTGTAATGATGATTTATGAGTTCAAAACAACATCGACCAATCTGACCCTGATCATGATGATACTGCTGATGCTCAAGATGATGATGAAGATATTCCATTTGACTTTAAAGAGATGTTGCGTCACGTTAAACCACAACCACAGGTGCTGAAATCTTTAGGGGTTGAGAGAGGTCTAGACAAAAAGATGCGAGAAAGAGTTAACAATATTGTGTGCTGTGCTTGAACTTGTTAAGTTGAAGGCTTGCAATGGATGGTCTGATAGTAGTTTCACAGAGCTTTTGAGTCTGCTATCGAAAATACTTCCAAAACCCAATAAACTGCCAACAACCACATATAAAGCGAAGAAGCTTATATGTTCGTTCTCGTTAGGTGTTGAAAAAATACATATATGCCCCAAACATTGAATGTTGTATCGCAAAGAGTATGAATTTCTACAGAAGTGTCCAATATGCGGCATTAGTTGTTACAAAAAGAGCTACAACCATGTGTACGCTGGTAACGCAAGGAAATCGACAGGGAAGAACAATCCTATTGGCCTAGACACTGGTGATGACATGCCTGATGAGGTGGATATAAAGAGAAAAATTCCTACCATGGTGATGTGGTACCTTCCAGTGATTGATCGATTGAAACGTTTATTTTCAAACCCTCAGGACACCGAACTCATGCGTTGGCATTCTGAAAAGCGCATGATGAATGAAGAAAAGCTTGGACACCTGGCAGATGCAACTCAATGGAAAAATTTTGATTTACTTTATCCAGGGTTTGTTGCAGAGATTTGCAATATAAGATTCACATTGAGTATTGATGGCATGAATCCTTTCGGTGAAAACAGAACTGTACATAGCACTTGGCGTGTTATCCTCACAATGTACAACATCCCAACATGGTTGTGTCAGAAATGAAAGTACCTAATGTTGTACATTCTTATTCAAGGCCCAAAACAAGCTGGCATCGATAAAGATGTGTTCTTAGAACCTTTGATGGAAGATATGGCAATGGTATGGAATGAAGGAGTCCGGATGTGGGATGAGTTCTGACGAGAGTACTTTACACTAAGAGCCATTATATTTGTTACCGTCCATGATTATCCTGGTCTCTTTACATTATCAGGACAAACAAAAAGGAGGCAAAGATGCGTAGTATGTGTGGATGAAAAAACATATGTATACCTTTCGTCATCCAAAAAGTTAGTGTTCATGAGACATAGACGGTTTTTGAAGAAAAATCACAAGTACCGTAAGACGTAAAAATATATTGATAACACAGTTGAGAATGATACAGCTCCAAAACCTTACACTGGGAAACTTGTCTTTGAAATGGTGAAGAACATCAATGTCATATTTAGTAAGGGGAAAAAGAAAGAAAACTGCATCTTTACCTGATATGGCATTTAAGAAGCAATCAATATATTTTAGGGAGATCTGATCCATTGGAAGGTTGTGATGATCGTACCAAGAACTAGGTCTACGCTCGGTCAGAGACAACTAAAGATGGTCAGGTCATATACAAATGACCACAACTAGCAAAAGTGGGCAAATAAATTGTGGGATTGTTGCTGATCAAAAGGCTGGAAAGTTCAAACCCGATAGAGAGAATGATCAACTAACTGCTGCTCTAGGCAATCCTGAGCACACTAGACGTGTCCGTGCAATCTCTTCACATATGTCCTGGAAAGAGGGGTTCCCACAGGATGCAGCAAATTACAAAAATGTGATAGGTATAAGAGAACCCTAGAAGAAACTATTGAAGCTCAAGTTAAGGCATCTTTGAAGGAAAATTTTGCAGAGCTTTTGAAAGAGCATCAACAGCAGCTTGCACAACAACAAGCTATCGGAAATGTGTCAACTGAGATCCGAGCGATTGGATTGACGCCAACACAAGGTTGCAACATGAGCAGCCCAGCCTCTACGCCCGGTTAGAGATTTCCTGTTGATGATATAGTGGAGAGCACACCTTGCCGCCTCCATGTTCTGATTGAAAAGAAAGGAAACAAGACAATAGAGGTGGCCACTGCTTTTGCGATTCCAGGATGTACCTTTCATTGTAGTCCTATCCCACCAGATTATGCCAAGGTACAAGTGATCACGATTATCGATAATAACTACCTTGACTATGAACTGGACTACAGTACGCTGAGGGAATATCACGACTTGGACAGGCAGTGAATGAATTTATTCTTTGACATCAAAATTATTACTCTATGCGATGGGCCACCTTTGTCCCCACCACGTTCAAGCAGCCAACTACAAATACAGTCTTCTGCTAAGGGTCAAACTGATTCAACGATGCAGAAGGGCCAATCAGATGCTACGTAGCTACCTTCATCTCTGGCCCAAAAGATACACCTCTTGAGATCGAAGCTGATCAACCTATGAGGCCAGATGTATAATCGCAGCCATCTCAGGGCACAAAAGATACGCATATTGAGAGTCCAACGGATGCATCACTGTCACATTCTCCCTACTGCCAAACAAAGGTATTGCCTAAGGGGCTAGATGCATAGCCGCACCCATATCAGAAGGATCAAGAAGAATCAGTAGAAAAGGACAAAACATTTTCAGCTCCTGCACAAATCCACAAGCAAATCACCTCATATAAAAAGACTCCTTTCAAAGAAACATTAAAATATCTTGAGGGATTGAAAAGAAAGGCGTTATATGTTCAGGAGGAACCAACAAAGAAATATACATGACAGAGATATGGGAGGAAGATGGAAAATTTTATACATGAGCTGATTTACAAATGAAACCGAATGCTCCAATATGGCGTAAAGAGGATGTGCCTGAAGGATTTGTCAATGGCAAGCCATTTTTGACGTCAGTAAAACTTAATAATCTACATTTCCTTACGAGAAGATTACATGACTGGTATGTAGCGGTGAGTTCTTTGGGGGTTAAAAATGTTCTATTTCACGTTCCGGAGAATGCATTTTAGAGTGGTGAGAAGACACTATCTTTTAGTTTTGAAGACTTGTGCCTTATGTTCCAGAAACAAAGACTCGACATCAAGCTCATCATTGTGTGGTGCCTGTAAGTTAATTCTATCATAATCTATCAAGCTTACATTTTTTAATATTCATGTACTAATCATTAGTAGATCTTATATGCAGGATGGTATATCTAGATGATCAAAAACTGAAGAGACTAAGATCTAGTATTCTTGATCCAACTAGGATTTTCCAGGTCAATTTTACTTTGAACTTAGATAAAAATTCAGAGATGTACAAAGACATGACAAAGAAAGAGTTCAATGTAACCAAGAAAGAAATGGCTCGACAACGAATGTAAGAAGTGGCTGCTTATATAGGAAGGGCGATGTATAACTTTGTCAACGATGACAAGACTAACATATTGGCCCCTTATAATTTTAAATTAAGTTTTATTACTATCCTCATCTTATTTTGTTAAGTTAATTAAATCTAACATTTTTGTTGTAGTGACCACTATGTTTGTTTCTTTATACAACCGAGAGAGGCCAAGGGAGTGGTACTTGACTCACTCGATTACCCAAACTCCAGCCATAAAGATTTCATCAAGATTTTAAATAAGTATGTGCATTTCATATGTATTGTCTATGAGATACTCTTTACATTGCAATCATTGTAATTTTGAAATGCCTGTTTCATACGTGTAGTGCTTATTTGTTCTATGTTAAACTTGGCGGGATCCATCCTGATGGCAAAGAAAAACTAACTCTGCAAACCAACTATCCGATAACACAAATAGAAATATATATATATATATATATATATATATATATATATATATGATAATAGTTTCAAATTTTGGAGTAACCTAGTTTATTTTTTTCTAGTGTCATAAGCAACCTCCTGGCTCCGTACTTTGTGGACATTATGTATGTGAGTATCTTAGGATTATAGGCCACTATAAAGTGAATCGTGAAGATGTAAGAAAATTTTTTATATTTGTTAACCACCTGTACTTAATTTCTTTTATGTCAATGTTATATGCTTATTATATGTTCATTTGCAGTGTCCTAACGTCGGTTATGAATGGCCTTAGGGAAGAGACATAGAGCGCAATGGTATTGAAAACGTCCGAAGTGATATGTGTTACTTCATTCGGTGTGAGATTTGTCATCAGAATGGTGAATTCTATGAAAAGCAAAACAACAAGTTGTCGAACTATCCACATCTTTCTTTCTATGATAGGCTTAAGCTATTCTAGATGATCTAGACGATGTATTATGTAGATGTTGGATCACTCTTATTGTGTTTTGTAATATGCATTTTTTTGTTGAAAGTTTGATTTGTCTATGTGAATATTTTGCATAAGTTATGTGTTTGATTTGTCTATGTGAATATTTTTCCTAAGTTATGTGTTAAATATGTGAGTGCAATTTATAATTATGACCTATATAATTATTATTATTATATATTAAATTAATATCAAACACTAATGCAGGCGGTTGTTAAAAAGAACCGTCTAACACTACTTCTATTAATCCAGACGGCTGATGTAACCAGCCAGCTGCATTGTAGCGTGTAATACAGACGGTTGGCAGAACACGCCGCCTGCATTGTAGCCTGTAATTTAGGCGGTTGTCATTTACAGCTGCCTGCACTACGGTTACCTAATGCAGGCGGATTTCTTTACCCTCCGCCTACATTAGAGGTTGTAATGCAGGCGGTTCTAAATTTCCTCGTGGATAAATACTCTATTTTTACATGCTATTGAATGCCGGCGTTTTGAAATTCCGCGTGCACCGATAGGTTTAGAACCGCCTGCAAAAACCGTTTTAGTAGTTGTGCAAATTAAAGAATTGTGTGGTTGATCTGATGTGCTGATCATTTTCAAAGTTAGCATCAAATGAGGTTTTGGCTGGACACTCCAAAAGCAACAGTACGTTCCATTTATATTACTTGTTCGAATTACTTAGCTTCATATCATGTGCCTTTTTCGTGCACCATATATGTCTGCTGTTTCTGAGAACCCTGCGAGGTGGCTTTAGCAACCAGTGCAAGATAAGTGGTGAGCAAATGGTCATGTACAATTCCTCTCTGAACTTGCAATAGTGTTCGTGCAGCCACAACAGTACACTAAAGTTTCATGGACGGGGTTGGTAGGCAGTGCAAGATCACCACGGGAGTATGTGGCATGATTCCGGATTCAGCAAGGGCATGGAGCACCAGTGGATCGAACCGCACCGCTCCACCAGACCCAGCCTGCTCGTGTGGGTCTTATGGGTCAGCCCATTGCTTCATGCTTATGAACCAACGGATACTGTGGATCAACCCAGGGGCAGGACTCAGCTCGAAGGCAGGCTCTACGGCGCTCGTCACCTACGCTTATCTGCAGCGGAGTCCACTCAGCTCCCTCTTCCTTCATTCTCCAGCTCTTCATGTGACAGCAAAGCAAACCGCTCGAGTCCCCTGTGCTTATCCACGGCGGAGTCCAAAGCACGCGCTGTCCTATGATTCTCTCATATTCCGCTGCCCATTTGCATGAGCTCCTTGCTAATCTGTTTCGGAACCGGCGGAGGAGATGGAAGAGGGGATTTGGATTGGGGCCACAGAGATGTCATCATCGCAGTCGCAGGGACAGGAACCCGAAGCAGCTCGACGCGGTCCAAGAACAGCACGCATATGGTGGCCGCCGGTGCACGCGAGTTCGAGGGCTCGCCGTCCACCCGGAGACCTTCGTGCTGCTCACCTACGACGAGAATGCCTCCGAGATGCTCCACCTCCGCACAAGCAGCAAACGGCGGAGGCTTCCGATGGAGGTGGATCGATTCGTTGGACCTGATGGATCGATTGCTTCTGAACCGAAGACCCGTCGACTCTTTTGTCTAAATCCTTGGGGTCCATTAGACTCAATTTTATGGAGCGGGTCAAAGATGCACTGGACCGATCCGATCCACGCCCACCCTGATTCCGGATACCTCCAATCTCTAAGAATCATAGAAAGAACACTCTTGTATGCGATGCTATGATGCTAGAGATATGGAGGAAGACACATGCTTCTCAATATTTCTAATTGCAAATTTTCATTGAGAGCCATCTTGTCAGTGTTATATTTATTTTTTGGTGAGCATCGGGTTCATATTGTAATTTCCAAAGGTAGATATATCTAAGTCCTAGAGTTGCAGGCAGAGAGAAAAAAAAAAGTTACTACCTGGTTTATATTGTGCATGTGCACCATTTATTGGCGCCAGGAGAATTTATGTGCACCATATTTCATTTTTTTTAAAAAAAAAGAACAAAGAGGCAGCATACTGGGCCATTTGCATAACTGATCCTAGTTAAGAAGCTAATTATATGTTTAGCCTTATTTTTAAAAAAACAAAAAATAAGATTGACCCTTCCACTATTGATCATATTCTTCATTTGTTTTGCACAATTGATCTGTTTTGTAGAAACAAATCTAATAGCATATAGAAAAGTTCAGTAATAATTAAATGTAGAATATAATTTAAGTAAAAATTTGAATGTTTTGACAACATTTCATATATACTTTATTTTTTAAAATTTCAACAAGTGTAGTTCTGTTTTTTTCTCATGGTCTTCATTATCTATTGATTTTTCTTATTTTTAAAATCATTAAAAAAATCTTGCTGCTAATGATGTTAGAAATCAGGGTCAAACGACAGTTTCACT
>BCLH01000428.1:49991-68936 GCA_001602315.1 Zoysia pacifica
GATCTAATTCAGCCATCTGACCCGACAGGTTCAACCAAATCAACACAAGATTACTGTTCACCATTGTTACATAAGACATGTATGTCAGCAGTTTCACTTCCATCTGCCGAGTGAAGCATACATTCTTCCTATATCTGAGATCATAGCATGGTTGAATACCCCATTCCCAAACAATTGTGGCCTTTTTCATGGCAATTCATTGAGGCTCAAAAACGTTGCCTATAATATGATGTATATATTTTTAGTGATAGCTTGCCTGGTTTGAGGAGCACTGGGAATCAGGTTCCAACGGTGGCGCAAAATGGTAATAACAAACAACTGGTTTTGGGTTAAACAGCGAATGAACAAAGTGCTCTCCCTGAACTTTGTTGCAATTGAGGGACACTGACCTGCCATACAACTTGCATCACCCAGCCTCTTAACTACATTATTATTCATCGCAGGAAATTGTATGCCTCGTCCATTTATTTGCTGACTTAGTTTCGGCTACGAATATGTATCCTAATCATGGTTTTTGATTTCGTTTGAACCGCGAAAACTGGCTGGCACTGTTTGGCTGGTTTTCATAAAAACTAAAAAAATCACTACAACTGTAAAAACCAGACACGCGAAAATTCAATTTTAAAGCGAAAACTGCCCCTTTTTTCCGGTTTACCATTTGGTTTTCCCGGTTTTGAATTTGAAATCATATCGGTTTGATTGGTTTTCTAGCGGTTTTTTCGGTTTACCACTCAGTTTGTCGGATTTATCCCCCGATTTTTGGATTTTTAAATTTTTCTGACTTTTTGAATTTTTTTAATATTTTAAACCAAAAACCGGTAATCCGCTAAAATCAGACTGGATGAGTTTCATCAAAAACCGTGAAAATAGGACCGGTTTTCACGGTTTTTAAAACCCTGATCCTAATGTACAAACTAACCTTGAGAAGAAAGGTGTGGATGTGTGCAAAGTAGGTGAAAACAGAATGCATTTATCTTCGAGCAGATAGTATTTGTCAATGAGTGGCACAGGAAAGAATGAGAAGCCATCGGAGAATGATCCAATGGGTACACTGAAATTGCTGGACCTCCACATGACCCAGTTTGCCCTGTTTCCTCTGCTATCTGAAACCAAAATTCGAAAATAGCTGGAGTCTTGCCAACATCATTGAGTGTTGGAGAACATTCATGAATTGACTGGTAGGCTCTACTAATTTCGCAAAAATGTTTGTACGCTATATATTTTCTCAGTTCACGTATTCATAATTGTATGGCGATCTCTGGTATTATGGTATTAAACAAACTGCCGTGAGCTGAAGTCCATGAACAGATCAAACTCCATACAATACATGCACTGGGCTCAAATATCTTAATTGATAATGAACCATGCGTCAAGAATTAGCTATACTAATATTACCCGCTACATGAAGATTATTTCCCTTTCTCAGTAGGTTTGGCTGCAAACTTTGCAGAGTTTATATAAGTCTATAATATTTTAATTGTTCATGTGTGGACATATTTATCAAAGAATTTACATGAAAACTGATAGACTAGTTATCCATTTTTACTTTTCATGATGTCCATTCATCTAGAATTTCGATTATGCATCAACACACAAAAGAAAAGAGCTGACAGGGCCATAACATTTACTTCTCAAAAACATTTGATAACAAAGGAGGGCGATGCAAATATAATGGTTGCCAAAGGTTTTTAGTGAGTTTGGTACTAGTTGAACCTATAACTACATGAAAATGGAGGGTTAAAGAAGAGGCACGGCGGAGGACACCGGGTACAAAGAACACGTGGAGCCGGAGCCACCAAGGGAACCGACAAACTCTACAGTGACAACAACGCTGCGGCGAGGACTGGCCGGACCTGGCATGGTATTCTTCAGATTTCAAATCTTCAACGTAGCACCATTCTGCACAAAAGTTGGTGCTAGTACAATCTGAAGAGATGGAGCCAAGTATAAACTTCAATCGAGTCTGTCCGCTGGCTCAATTTCATCCTTGGACCAACATGTAAAACGATTTAGCAGTTTCTACCAAGCTCAACACAAAGGCTCTACTAAATTTCCGTTTTGTTGTCAGATCATATTCCTATGTTATACAGTGCAAGGGGGATAGCCATGTCAAAACTGTGGCCGATACTGAATTCCAAATGCCTCACATCCCCAGCTACAGACGTATTGCTAGATGATATACTACTCCCAAGACATGATATTGGTCGTTTTAGTAGTCTCGTGTAGGAAGAAGTACATATATAAAGACTCGGCGTTCTGATATGTCTCCATGGCTGACAAAAATAAATGGTTTTTTTTTTACTCACATTGATTGTTTGTGAGACCATATAGGTAGAATGTATCAATTGCATGTTGGGCGCACAAGGAAAATAAGGCGGCAGTGTATGTGCTACCTGCACTTACCAACTAGTGGCCAATGCAAACTTTTTAGGCCCCGGTTGAAATGAATCTCACAGGCATTTCATAGGGGAAAAAACAAGAATGGGGAAAATTCTCGCGTTCCAAATGGAGCCTTAGAAAACGGAATTGTTATTTAGCTTCTACGAGCATGTACACAGCCTTTTTCCGATTAGTATCGGCTGTTGATGCCAAAAGGGTATTTACAAATCAAATTAATTGAATGTAAGGCTACTTAGTAAATTGTCTGTTTGCTAGTCCATCCTCTACCTTCTCTGACCCTTCAACTAAAAGAGGCTATGCCCTCCGTAATTTGCTGGGTGAACTGCCGCAGCAAAGCGACGTGTTCCACCACGATCCTCTGTTTCTTTTGGGCTTGATTCGTTTGCAAATCAAATGGATTGAATTTATTCTGCCGTGGAACAATGTAATTGTCGATTTAGCATTTTAGCATTAGCATCACGGAAGGAATAAATGAACATGGACACCCGTTAGATAGTTACGAGGAGTGCAAGCAGCCGAAGCAAGAAAAATTGCCACCCTTAACCCCGAGGGAAACATAAGATTGACTTAACATAAAAAAAACGCAAATTTGAATTCCTAATAAATTATTCAGTGGTATTCATAATGAATAATATGTTTTGCATTACAAATCTACAGTAATTGAAAGATAGGAGTGCTCAGGTGTATTTAATTATACATGTTTATACACCAAGGCTATCATGAACAAATGAGTAGTAATATACCTTTCTTCTGTTTTAATATATTAGCAATGTATGGTGTGCGTTCTAGCTTCTCTATACCACAATCTGTGGCCTTGGTATATACTCTCTGTTCTTAAAATTGTTTCCGTTATGACAACAACTATAGTTTATTTTTAATCTAAAACTCTTGTCATAGTGATGCAATTTAAAAACTGAGAGTACTACTATCTTACTCTTAGTGTCTCGCCATTATATAGGAGTCCTTTAAAAATACATCAAGTAATATTGTTTCACCTCCTAAGAGAGAAGAAGTAATATTGTTTCACCTCCTAAGAGATAAGGCACAAATTCGATTTCCCCATTGATTTATATAAGAAAACATGCCTCTGATTACTGGCACCTGCCAAAACTCACTAATTACTTTCAAATTAAATTAGTCAGTGATTAATAATTATTAAAACACTTTTGCCTCTTAGAAGGTAAAAGAACAATTTAAACCTCTCAAGATCAACGTAAATGAACGGTCCATATTCATTTGGGTCTATTTTAAAAACGACTCCTACCTTATATAGTCACGATCAGATTAAAAACAGGAGTCTTATCTTTTGCCTGATTGCCTGACAAGGCAAAAATGAATAGTTACTTCTTTGACGTAGAAATGATGTACCCCTGCTACATTAAGTGTATTGCAAAAAATTTCTGAACATGAGAAGAATTTTCATGACCCACTAACTTTGGTGCATTATGCAGCCTCCCACTTGTTAAGAACTGTGTGGGAACACAGCCACAGCACAACTTCAAGAAATATTCTAGTAGTATTTAACTGGATATTTACCACTAGTAATTTAATTATTTCCATCACAACATGGACGTGTGATCAGAGAATTAACCATTGTATAGCTACCATAGTAACAGATGACCAGTAGAATTTCCTGCTCTAAATAAATTAGTCACCATATTGTAATATGACCGCCGGAAGAATGAGGATGCAAATTAAACTATCAGCAACTTCTTTATTTGTATAGTATAGTGGAGAATATAATATTGTTGAGATGCTCAAATAGAGTGGAGTAAGAGATAAAATTCATCCATTCGATCTTGGATGATGCGAAATTGAAGTACTCGTGGGCCAAGACCACCGCATAAACCGATGAGACCATTTAGTCAAAAGTGAATACCCAGTGCATCTCATTCCTAGATAGCAGATGCATTGATCGCTATGTGACTTCCTGTTCACTACAATGTGGGCACATTTTACCCTGTGCTAGAAATGTAATATATGTAATACTAGTATCAAAACTGAATCCCCTGATGCATTACGAGGGGACAGGGAGGCAGCGTACATTTTTATGAACTAGTATCTTGCCAATACACAATAATGATCACACTGAAAATATGAACCACTCCTTTGATGGACCACGAAAACTACACATGCACTACAATCCCATTTTGAAACGCAAGTAGTGCCTACAATTCATCTAGTAACACGTGCTAATGATAAATTACTATTGGGTCAGGACCTCCATGTCCAAGTCTGGCCTTTATCCAAAACTTAACTCCCAGTTCCTCCCTTTCCTAGCTAGCTAGACAGAGTGTGGGGCTAGTTGATTTCACATTGTAAGGTACTGGTCGAAATTTCCAAACCGAGATATGCACTGTCTTTTCAGTGGACTCACGCAGGCAGAAATATACGTATCTGAACGCTTCTCGTTGCTTGTATTTGCTCCACATCCGTGAGTCCGAACTTAATTAAGGCATCGATCTCATCTCCAGTATCGATCCCATCTCATTGCCTACGAAATTCCTGCCAACTCATGAACACAAGTGCTCATGGCCACTATGGATCTCATCTCATTAGTTGCCCGGGATATGATGTCACACATTTGCTCATGGTTCATCCGAATCAAAGATTCAACCTGACTCTTGGTCTATTTAGATGAATGTTGCTATATGAACGCTCCGGTGTCTATGTGCGCGATGAGGAACACAAGAAGGACAGTAAAGCAGACTACGTGCTCGCTGCATACACTGAAGTACCTCACCACACGACCAGCTTTTCAAACCGATTACGCACCAGTGCACCTTTCTATGTTGATTGAAAGGTTGTTTATCATACTAAAATAAGAACAGAAAAAAAAATTCACGAGGCCAAGCTGTCTGGCAACATCCATTGAAGAGCCGGCTCTGTAGTCTGGCAACCAGCACGTTAAATACGGACATACTGCGAAGGCACGTTGGAGTATTCCTTATTTTGTCTTCATCCTGCAGAAGGATGCATCTCAAGGAGAAATTGGATTCCTGGTGCATCTCATTCCTATAAGCGGCCCTTAGGAGGCTAGGTGCGGCATAGATGCTCCTATAAGTCTTTAGGGCTTCTTTGGAACGCAAGATTTTTGTAGGAATTGTATAAAAATTTCATAGAAATCAATTCAATTTTACAGAAAAAACGCAGGAATAAAAAAATTTCCCTACAGTTAAGGCACATGATACACTCTAGGGCATAACGTGGTGCAAAGAATCATATATAGTGATTTTTGTTGATATTATTGTGCTAAAGAAGGACATGAGTAAGAAGGTAATAAGTACTCCCTCTAGTTTTAAAATATTAACTTCTAACTTCGTCTTTACTATTCATCTTATTCAAAAAATCTGGCAAATATAATATATTTATTAAAATTTGCTTTATTAATGAAGATGTTTTGAAACAAGATTTATAATCTTACATATTTAAACATATTTTTTGAATAGGACAAATAGTCAAATACGATATTAAAAGTAAACATGTCAATATTTTAAAACTGGAGAGTGTAGCAAACACAATTTTTCCTTTGTGCAGCAAGCACACTTCTCTGATAACCTCCTATGTGCAAGTAACTACCTTTTTTCCAAAATGAATTTAAGTAACTTGTTCAACAATAATGCAGCTACTCCCTCCACCCCAAAATAAGTGACTTTTTTACTTTTCAAAATCAACGTTGCATCATTCGTCTTAATCAAAAAATTTAAAAAAATACAAAAATAAACGAGACAAAATCAAAGTACTTCTAATAATGAATCATTTCACAAATAAAATAATAATATTTTCATAAATTTTTTATAAGATGAATGGTCAAAGGTAGATGTTTAAAAATTTAAACATGCACTTATTTTATTATTGACGGTCAGGCAGGGAGGATTAGTTTTTTTAGTTCAAACTCCTCTGGGAATTATCGTCAATAATTCACGACTGGAGGTAGCAAAATGCATGTAGTTTCTTCTATTTTTCTGTTTAAAAAATAGAAAACTAATTATTTATCAGTATCCCTCTGTCCATTTCGTCACCCCGCCAACAACAATATTCACGTGAGTTTAGCCTAGTCGACCCTCACTGTTCAGTTTCGAAAAGGATACCCTATTTGAGCTGGAGCTGCCAGAATCTTAATATTCTCTTGGAATTGACCTCTGTTTCTATGAATATCAGGCCCATAACTCCTCGAAATTCTGTTTTCTGCAGAGCCTGAGCAATATTCCATGGCATGCCCGTGAACACACAAAACAACAGTTGTTGTGTTTTTTTTTTTTGGAACAGAGTATTTTTGGGTTGCATGTTACTAGATGTTATTTCTTGTAAGACACAAGCTGATAGATATTACAAGTGTGCTGTCTCCAGGCATGATTCCAATAGCTAACATAGAAGAGTGTACAAGTTCACGTCTGACTCTGGCAGAGCAACTTAGTTTGACACATGAATAGGCGGAATGCAACAAACTCGTGCGCCCGTCTAGTCATTGCCTTCATTAGCCTCACTAGAGCTAAGTTTCCACAAGCAAAAAGGCAAATGATAGATTCCACGTGCCTCTCATACCTAGAAGTCCATCTCTCGAATGCTTTTCTGTGGGTTGTGTCTCATTATTTATTCTTCCAAAACTTTGTGTCCAGACCTGCAACCAAATTTCACCGGAGTAAATATAGATGGTGTGCGGCTGTTTACTCCCACATGCTCTTACGTAGCTATACCCGGCTGTGAAGAATGAAAAGGAAAATTGCATCAATTTTTGCGCAACACGCAACAGGTTAATATTTTTGTGATGTCCTAAGTACTGATAGGGTGAAGAGATCTTTCATGGGAGGGTTCGGGTGTGGACTTCGACATTTTGTCACGGATGATGATTGAAGACGAGGGTGTTTCCTGGAAAGATTCAGGGGAGGGGATTGTCAGGTCCTCAAAGAAATGAGGCTCATGAAGAATCGAAACCAGGAAAAATTGTCAGGCACTGCAATCACGAGGTCCGCACTGAGTTTTTCACACTTGAACCTGCCTCTTGTAATGGATCAGCGAATTGAAAATCAACCATGCAAATATCCTCTCTGCTCAAGGGCAGAATAGGTGGGAGATAATATAGCCAATAGACATTTAGTAAGATTTCTTTACTTTTAATTTACTCTATTGGTAAATAGATTTCTGTCATCAACAGTTTGTACTAATTTGGAGAGGAGGAACTTCATATTCTGTTCAAGCACCATAACAAACCTCAGTGTAAAAAATAATCAAAAAAAAAGAATTACAAAACACCATATTGTGCACAATTATCCTACATCTCAGCTTGAACTCGACAAACGATGGTGGCACATTGCACTCCAACCACTCTCTGACGTTGTAGGCATCATTAAATAATTAATTAACAACCAATGGTCTGGCATATACTGATTTCTTGAGACTTGCAAAAAAAAAGCTTAAAATTCTTGGTGCCTCTCATATCTAAAGACCGGATGCAATGCTTCCATAGGTTGCTAGTAATGTGCGAGCCTAAATTTATATCCCTATGGTTTCTGAATGCATTGAGGCTCAAATATCTTGGTTGCACTTACTGATTGCCCACATCTCATTGCACGATGACTAATAAAAGAAAAAATAAATGTGACTGACAGTTTTCTGAGAACTTACAGTAAGTCATGGACTCATACATGAGGCAAAAATGGAGTCCCAATAAAATGCTGAGTCCAAGACTTAGACAGACAAAATGTCTGTGGAAATACTATATAAGAATGCAGTTCAACAACAAACGAATTGGGACTCCGGAAAATCAAACAACAGAATGCAGAAACAGATAGAACACCACGATCAAACAACAATCAAAACACAAGAGCAGAAATAGGGAAATGATACACAACTCCCAACCCCCTTCCTTATACATGCCTCTCTCTCTCTGACAGCTGGGGAAATGATACACAAGCCACACAGGAGCGCCTAAACCTTTCTTGCCGGATGGGCAACAGGGTTTCTCCAACTTGCCGTGCTTCGTCGTCTTTCACCTGTGCTTGGTGTTGGCGTGCTTCAGGGTCATGACATCGATTTCTGAAAACGAGATGGTGAGTTTGACCAACCTCCATGCTCAGGTGGTCACCCTTGAATGTGTCTCTTTCGATGCAAGCACCAGCAACAAGCACTAAGAATATGTCGAATAAAATCCCTGGTAAGTAGCGTCGGTCTTAAGTTAGTTGGAGTCTTAGTTTCAAGAGGAGTGCACGTTTCAGGTGTGGCACGCGTCGTCAGGGTCGGTCTTAAGTTAGTTGGAGTCTTAGTTTGAGGAGGAGCGCACGTTTCAGGTGTGGCATGCGTCGTCAGGGTAATGCCGCGAGTGGCGGATCACGTCCAGGTCGTGCATGCTTGTAGTGGCCGTTGTGGCCGGAGTCATGACCGGTATGGCCGGGTCATTAGCTTTGTAATCCTCTATTTAAGTGATATAGACGCAACAGAAAAGCAGTAAGTTCCTAACTGCGCAAAACCTCTTTTGTGATCTTCTGTTTCCAGGTTTCGCCATCACCGGAATTCTTCCGAGTTCGCCGGCGGTGAACTGACATTTGGCATCGGAGCGGTTACGAGTTCCTGGGCGCCATGTCGACGTCCTGGGGTCCAAACCACTTTGCATCACGCTCACCACCATGCTGCCGCAGAGTTCCTCGATCCCCATCTCCGCCTCTCCGAGGGCGGCGCCGAAGCCAAGGTCGACGCATCGTGGTAGAGCGCGTCATGAGAGAGAGCTCGGGATCGGCTCAATTTCCCATGCTCACGAGAACCAATTATGAAGATTGGGCTCTCTTGATGAAGGTGAATTTGGAGGCACAAGGATGGTGGGGTGCTGTGGAACCGGAGGAGGGAGAAGAGGTTGCGTACCGCGACGACCGGCTGGCACTCGCCGCCATTCTTCGCTCGGTCCCACCTGAGATGTTGCCGTCGCTGTCCACAAAGCGCACGGCACACTCGGCTTGGGAGACGATCAAGTCACGGTGCATTGGAGTACAGCGGGTTCGCGAGGCGAACGCTGAGCAGCTGAGGCGGGAGTTCTCCAAGATCGCTTTCAAGGAGGGCGAGACCGTCGACGACTTCTCCATGCGGATCACGGGCCTGGCGAATCGGATTGTGACTCTCGGTGGGAAGTAACAGGTGCTGACATTATCAAGAAGATGCTGCATGTTGTACCATATCACCTGGAGCAGGTCGCCATCTCGATTGAGACGCTTCTCGACATTGACGAGCTCACCGTCGAGGAGGTCACCGGCCGTCTTCGCGCCGTCGAGGACAGGAAGAAGACGTCACCGACCGTCAACAAACAGGGGCGTCTCCTCCACACTGAAGAGGAGTGGATGGAAAAACTTCGCATTCAGGATGCGGAGGGAGGCACCGGAGGTTTGAACGGCGCCGGTGGCAAGAAGCAGGGGAAATCGCGCGGCCGGGGCCGAGGAAAACGGACTGGTCGCGACGGGAAGGAAGGTGGCCAAGCTGGGCCGACCCGGGAGAAGTCCAAAGACACTTGCCGCAACTGCAGCAAGAAAGGGCACTGGGCCCGAGAGTGCTGCCAGCCCAAGCGTCAGCAGGCCCACGTCGCTGAAGCAGAAGAGGAGGAGGAGACGGCGCTACTCACGGCCCAGGTGATCGCTTGCTCTGTCACAGTCCCAGCGCCGGCGAATTTGACGTCTCAGCCGCTGCGACCAGAGATCCACCTCGACGAAGGAAGCGTCTTCGCGCATCTCAGCAGAAAGGGTGCTCAGGACCAAGATCGATGGGTCCTGGACACCGACGCGTCAATCCTCATGAGCGAGGTCCGTGCCGTCTTCACCGAGCTGGACACGGGCGTGCGAGGCACCGTCAAGCTTGGGGATGGCTCCGTGGTCGCCATTGAGGGCCGCGGTACTGTGCTGCTCACTGGAAAGCTGGGCGAGCACAAGGCGCTTGCTGGCGTCTACTGCATCCCTGCTCTCGCAGTGAATATCGTGAGTCTAGGGCAGCTCGACGAAGAAGGATTCAGAATCCACATCGAGCAGGGCACTCTCCGGATTTGGGACAGGAGCAACAGGTTGCTGGTGAAGGTGCGTCGCGGATCCAGTCGGTTGTATGAACTCCACTTCAACATTGCAGCACCGGTATGTCTGACAGCTAGGAAATCTGATGTAGCGTGGCTCTAGCACGCAAGATTTGGGCATCTGAATTTTCAGGGGCTGAGGAAGATGTCGACTGGTGGCTGGGTGCGTGGAATGCCAGAAATTGAGCACATTGAACAAGTGTGTGAAGGTTGCCTCATCGGGAAACAGAAGAGGTCACCCTTTCCTTCAAAGGCGAAGGGGAGATCCGAAAAGATACTGGAGCTTGTTCATGGGGACTTGTGTGGTCCAATTTCACCACCAACAGCAGGAGGTAAGAAGATGTTTCTGCTCCTGGTTGATGATCACAATCGCTATATGTGGGTGGTCCTGTTGGAACGGAAGAGCGAGACAGCAGAGGCAATTAAACGGTTTCAGGCTGGTGTCGAGGTGGAAACCGGGAGAAAGCTGAAAGCATTGAGGACAGATCGTGGTGGTGAATTTCTCTCGGTTGATTTCAGTGATCATTGTGCTGATTCTGGAGTGCATCGCCAACTCCCTGCTCTATACTCACCACAGCAAAATGGTGTGGTGGAGCGGCGAAATCAGACAGTGATCAACATGGCCAGGTGCATGATGAAGACGAAGGCAATGCCTGGTACATTCTGGGGAGAAGCAGTGACAACCGCTGTGTTTGTGCTCAACAGATCGCCCACAAAGAGTGTGAAGGGGATGACGCCCTATGAGGCATGGCATGGACGACAACCAGCTGACCATTTCCTCAGGATTTTTGGGTGTGTCGTTCATGTCAAAACGGTGGCACCACAAGAAGCTTGAAGATCGAAGTGTGCCCATGGTGTTCATTGTTTATGCTGAAGGAAGCAAGGCTTACCGGGTATACAATCCAGTCACTGGCCGTGTTGTGGTAACACGAGATGCAGTGTTTGAAGAAGACAGGCAGTGGGACTGGAGCAGTGAAGAACAGCATGAGGAACACAGTGCAGAGCCGTTCACCACGGAGTTTGTGACCGGCATCGCACCCAGCGAACACCCGTCACCAAGCCCACCACCAACAAGTGTCCAAGGACACATGACGCCGGTGGAACAACAGCAGGAGCAGCGGAGCGATGCTGGAACTGTGGGGGTGCGTTTTGTCACACCACCTGCAAACTTCAGTGAGTATGTCGACGCCGAGCAGGACTCGGCGAACCCGCCGCGGTTCCGTGCCATGGAGGACATCATCGGCTAGGCGTCACCACCCGGCTTAGCACCAAGGGCGCTGGATCTTGGAGAACTGCTGATGGTAAGCTCTGAAGAACCATCTTCATTTGCTGATGCAGAAAGGCAAGAATGCTGGCGCAGAGCCATGCTGGAGGAAATGGCCTCAATTGAGGAAAACAGGACATGGACACTCGTGGATTTGCCAGCAGGACATAAGGCAATTGGCCTCAGATGGGTGTTCAAGGTGAAAAGAAATGAAGCTGGTGAAGTTGTGAAGCATAAAGTGCGGCTGGTGGCAAGAGGATTTGTTCAACGCCACGGCATTGATTTTGAGGAAGTGTTCGTGCCCGTCGCCAGAATGGAGTCTGTGCGACTGATGTTGGCAGTTGCGGCACATCGTGGCTCGGAGGTACGTCATATGGATGTCAAGTCTGCATTCTTAATGGTGATTTGCAGGAGGAAGTGTATGTAGCGCAGCCTCCCGGGTTTGTTGACAGCAAGCATCCTGGCCGGGTACTGCGCCTCAAGAAAGCGCTATATGGTCTTCGGCAGGCTCCACACGCCTCGAACACCAAGCTGGATACAAGTTTGATCAAGCTGGTTTCAGTCGAAGTAAGTCTGATCATGCTGTTTACATGCGTGGTAGTGGTGCTGTGCGTCTCACAATGGGTGTGTATGTGGATGATCTCATCATCACTGGAGAAAATCCACAGCATATTGGTAAATTCAAGAAAGAAATGCTCAGGTTGTTCTGCATGAGTGATCTCGGGTTATTGAGCTACTACCTGGGACTGGAAGTGCAGCAGAGTGTAGAAGGGATCAAGATCTGTCAGGCAGCTTATGCGCACAAGGTGCTGGAGAAGGCAGGATTGACAGATTGCAATACTTGTCAGGCACCAATGGAGGCTCGGCTAAAACTCAGCAAGGACAGTGAAGGGAAGAAAGTTGATGCAACTATGTATCGAAGTCTTGTGGGCAGTCTTCGTTACATTGTTCATACCCGTCCTGACCTTGCATTTGCAGTTGGGTATGTGAGCCGATTCATGGAAGATCCCAGAGAAGAACATATGCAGGCAGTGAAGCATATTTTGCGGTACCTTGCGAGAACACAAGATTTTGGTTTGAATTACACCAGAGAAGAAGTTGATGTCACCAGGTTGATCGGCTATAGTGATAGTGATCTTGGAGGTGATGTCAATGACAGCAGAAGTACCTCGGGTCCAATTTTCTTCTTAGGACGAAGCCCGATCACTTGGCAAACAGAGAAGCAGAAAGTGGTCGCGCTATCATCCTGCGAAGCAGAGTACATAGCTGCTACAACAGCAGCTTCTCACGGCATTTGGCTGGCAAGGCTCCTTGGAGATTTGATCGAAATGGAGCCGGAACCACCTTTGCTCCTGGCGGATAACAAATCAGCCATAGAGCTGATTAAGAACCCGGTACATCACAGAAGAAGTAAGCACATTCGTCTCAAGAATCATTTTATTCGTGATTGTGTTGAATCCGGGGAAATCAAAGTGGAGTTCGTCAAGACTGAAGAGCAGCTAGCTGATATACTCACGAAGCCGCTTGGATGAGTCAAGATTCAAGAACTCAGAAGGAAGATTGGTATAGTCAATACCAAGTAAGTAGCAGGGTTTTAGGGGGGTGAAATGTTGAATAAAATCCCTACTAAGTAGTGTCGGTCTTAAGTTAGTTGGAGTCCTAGTTTCAGGAGGAGCGCACGTTTCAGATGTGGCGCGCGTCGTCAGGGTAATGCCGCGAGTGGCGGATCACGTCCAGGTCGTGCATGCTTGTAGGCCGTTGTGGCCGGAGTCATGGCCGGTATGGCCGGGTCATTAGCTTTGTAATCCTCTATTTTAGTGATATAGACGCAACAGAAAAGCAGTAAGTTCCTAGCTGCACAAAACCTCTCTTGTGATTCTCTGTTTCCAGGTTTCGCCATCGCCGGAATTCTTACGAGTTCGCCGGCGGTGAGCTGACAGAATAATGATACTCATTCTTAAAAGATTTTCTAAACCTGCTCCCTGCAGGGTGATTGAAAATATATATATATTAATCACTGTCTCAGTCATGGCGTTCATCAGGAAATCCATCTTTTAGACATAGGCGTATATGTGCATGATTGAAAAGTATATAATTTACCTCTTCAACCAATCCGATGATATAGAAACTCCTGGCGCCTCCAAATCCCAAACACCCGATCGTCTGGCCCAGCCGTTGCGTGGATGTAACTACCAGGAGTATTTGAGCCACAAATTATATTATTAGATGGTTTTTACCCAAATATATAGCAGGCCTAGGAGAAGCGATAAACAAATGAGATTGTTTGGCACGGCATACATATATGTCCGGACCACGGACAGTATTGAAGCCGAGGGCGCTCAATTTCACTTTCTTTGAGATTAATCCTAGGATAATTGGCTTTCAACACCTGCTAGAAGGATACAGCATAAACATGCCTCCTGTAGAACTGTAAGAAATATATATGATTCTATATACACCTTTGCCCTTCATAATCCTTGTGACTGATTTAGCTTGGGAGAATACCCTTTTCCGACGCAAAGCTCTTGAACCTTAGTTCTAAAGTTTTTGCGGTCACCCGAGCCTACGGCTCTGTTTGTCACAGCTTATTTCCAGCTTATTCACAGAAATAAACAGAAGCTGTGTCAAACAGCAAACTTATTTTACAGCTTATTAATTCAGCAGTTTATCAGAATGAACTAAACAGCAACTTATTTTTCAGTTATTTTTCACCAGCTAGAAAAATAAGCTGCTTTTTTATTAAGTTCCAGCTGTACCAAACAGGGCCTACAACAGCAGGCTGGAGAAGCTATGAAGGCATGCCGCAGCAAAGGCGAACTAGGTACTCTGTCCCAAGAAGTGTTAGGAATCATTTTAAATTTTTTTTATTGCAAAAGGGTCCCCGTGCAAAGCAGATCCGGATAGTGATAGGTAATTAATAACCATACGTTCAAGATAAGAATTGTGCGCAATAAAGTTCCTATTGGAGGATTCATTGACACAAAAACTGTTTGTTCTTTCTCCTCTGTCTAATTATGAGGATCTCTAACTTTGACCTTACAAGCCTCCTCGATTCCTTGTGCACTATTTTGCAATACAATTGTATTCGTAATGGTCAATAAAGACAAGTATCAATCATTGATCCAAGGAAGAAAAAAAAACAGGAAGACCTATGATCCTGATTGCTGGATGCCAGAGGAAAATGTCTGGTCTATAGTTGCACCTCAGTCAGACTATGATGCTGCCAATCTTATGTATCTACCATTTCCGCATGTTATAATTATTCTGCATGCTGAACTGCAGTTCGGATACAAGGCATTCACACATTCCTGATGCCTTCCAGTCCCTAGAGGCTTATATTTTAGTATGGTGTACGTCTCTAGATTCAAATCGCGTTTAGATTTCTTTGAACTCTATATCTATGAATTCCTAGGGCAATGCCCCTATATTAAACAAGCCTTAAGGCTCACTCAACTGATGGTTTTTGTCAAAAGAAGCATGCATCAAATGGATGAGGTAGATGATAGAGGAGATAGTGAACAAGAGGGGTGGTTTATATATTGTTGCCGAGCAATTATTTTGTCAACACAACTCAAGGAGATTATTTGGGTCTACTCCCTCATCATAACTTAAATATAAGTCCATGTAGGTTCATCAGTATATGTTAGATCTTGCAACTAGGTCATCCTGTGACGATAGAATTCCTTTACATCCATATTAGACTTCTGAGGCAGATATAGTTTTGCATCCCGAGCGATCATGCATGTACTCCTCCATTCCTATAATTCTTGACGTTTTTAAAAATGACACGGTCTTTAAAATGTAACTTTGACTTCTATTTTTTCTATAAGTTTTTATTTAAAAGTGACATATGTATATTTTTATGAAAGAGTTTTTTGATACAAATCTATTCATATAGTTTTCACATTTTCAAACTAAATCATTTGAAACTTAATTGTAATTTATGTTTTCAATGTTTGATCGAGTCTTGTCCAAAACGTCAATAATTATGGTACCGGAGGGAGTATGTATCAGTGAAACCAATCAACCATGATACTCATAGTGAGGCACAAAAAAATCATTCCAAATTCCCTTAACCTTGTGGCAAACATGCATAACCTTTCCCAACATTAAACTACAAAAAATCAAGAACTGTGATATCAAACCAAGATCACAAGCCGGGATTAAGCACCAATATTTAAAATAAAAAATTTGAAAAAAATATCTTCTAATAACATGTAGCCGACCACTGATTAGTCCCTCTGGCAAATGAAGAGTCAGATGTAAGCAACAAATATTGCTCGCTGCATAATCTCAATGCCTGGATCAAAGAAGTGTCATAGGTTTGGGAGCTATCAGGTTCTGATCTATTCGAGATAAGTCCAGTAACACTCAAACATCATTTAAATAAACTAAATGTTTTCATAAAATTTATAGTTGAATATTGGCTAAGAAAACTATAATATTCAAAATCAAATTTCAAAAAATTAAAACAATTTATAACTATATATAACTCCAAAGATACACTCCAAAAAAAATCATACCAATAATATCTAGCACACATGATTTATTATAATCCTGAACTTGGGGTGTTATCGTGTTACAAGTGAGACTCTCTAGAGCGGGTTTACTGATCATGCACCATAGGTTTCTGATCCTAATTTTTCTCAAGACTTGAGTACCTGTAAGAACTCTTTCCTTTCTCTTATGTCCTGTGCATGTAAGGCAAGTCCAACTTGACTACTCATTTCCCTGCACGAAAATTTCATCTGTTAGAACTCTAAGCTAGCTCTTGGCATAACCAGGTTCTCTCCCGGGTCCTTGTGAAGTATTTGTAGTGTGATTACGTTTGTAGAGAGCTCTTTTGATCTGAGAGAACAAAAAGAAGAAACATCACAGCCTTGATCTGGAGTAGTTCGCAACATGTGAGCTGGGGAAAACAGGATGAAGTTTCCTATGCATCTCAGTTGCGTATGGAGAAGCTGCAGTGCCCTGAAATTGGTCCAATCACGTATGTCCATCATTTCTGCGTGAAACAATTCCTGACCATGCTGGGTATTAGTAGCTACAAGATGAATTCATGATACCTTCCAGTCCCTCAGCGCCCTATGTGTATGAATTCTTGTAACAAAATCCTCACTCAAATGAACGTGCTGGGCAAAGGAAGCATGTTTCGAATGGATGAGGCAGATGAAGAAATAGAGAACGGGAGTGGCAGTATATACCAGACGTTTGCTAAGGGGTTGGATAGCATCAGAAATGCGTCTTATTCAAACAACTAGCTTAAATGTGTAAAATTCTGAGTCGTGTTTGAAACTGATAAAGTACATTTAAAATATATAATATTAATCATGTTTTGTTAAATAAGATGAATTGTCAAAGATAACATTAAGTCAATGACAAAATGAATGCAGTAATTTGTTACAAGCTTAAATCGTTTTTCTTCTCTCTTTTTTTTTTTATACTTGGGAGGCAATTTTCTGTATGTGTTGGTTGAGACTTCATATATCATTAAATTCATGCAATTTTCAGGATTTAGGTCTCCATTATAATGGTGAGCACCTTATCAGACGTGACGGTAGAGTGTCAAATCATGAAAGAGATTTGAATTAATGATAGTCTACTCTAGATATAAAGCTGCCGTCCCAAGTTTTAATTATTTGTAGTAGTATTTAATAATCAGTAAGGTGATGAGGGTAGATGTCGAACTGGCTAATAACTAATCATCTTCATGTTTAAAATTTTGGCTACTAAAGACATCAGGCATCAGTTCGGCGTCCTCCCTTGCTAGCACGAATATCCAACCTCATTCGTTGAAGCAGGTGGTCTTTACAATCGCATGTCCCACGAATGTATCTAACAGTTTTCTGTGGCTCTAACTTCCGTCGGGTTTGAGACAGATCTGCTATATACCAAATGGCTCAAGATGCAAATAATGTGAACTTTCCTGGTGCCTACAAAATGTGAACTTTCCAGATGCCTTCCAAACATAAGAACCTCATCCACAGGTGCCATATTGATACTACATCCAACATATTTGTGTGGCAAAATATGTAGTGTTGAGACAGAAGCATGCATGAGGTTGAGGGGAATAAGAATGGATGCCGGATGCAATTGCTGGTGAGCAGGAAACTGATGCAAGCATCGACATGACTGGACTGGAGCTGATGAATCAGGAATATGATTAATGGATGTTCCAGCAAGATGAGTTGTGTCACGAGTCTTTTATGCTTGTTCTCCACGGGCCGAGCCCTGGTCTTGAGATGTACTTCCGTACGCACACAGGCCCACGGAAAACCTTGCTTGCAAGCGTTCGCGCACCTAAAACCGGGTCCGGAACATGTCAACAGGGTAACCTTACCGAGCGGAAACAAGTCCAAAACCACAAATAATCAGAAAAATCGATAAAAAATGATATAAATTTAAAAATAAATTTGAATAAAATTTGAAAAATTTTGAATAAGTAACCCGGTTTTACCAGTTTTGATTTCCCAATTTTGAAAACAAACAGCTTCTATTCACCCCTAGGTTTTACAATTTATTAATCAGTTTGACCGGTTTTTAAATTTAAATTTTTTTATATTTATAAAGTTTTAACTGAAAACTAATAAACTCGTTAAAACAAGCTAGAAAAGACACTGCTTCGTCTATTTACAACTCCCATAAACCAGGCCACATTTGCACCAAAAACCAGAGTTTTCAACCTGTTTTTGAAATAGTTATTCGAACCAAGGTAGGGAAACAAATGGATAAAAGAAATCCTGAATTAAGAAAATTGATAAAGAAATCCACGCCACCTTAAAACTAGCTGGAAAAATGTCCTGCCGTGTAGCAAACATTACATCAAGTCAACTAAAACGCCCAGCCAGTACCTGAACTTGATGACATCTCGCAAGAGGGAACAAGCTTCACAAATCCAAGACAGAAACATGCCAAAAAAGAATCATCTTCCGCAGTAGAGGACCAAGTGCAAGGGCTTATTGATCAGTGTCAGCGCGACACATTGAAGTACAGGTTCTACCTAAGTTAACCAAAGCGGATTCAGCTTTGCGGAAAAAGGAAAAGATTAGATTAGATGATGGTCCAAACACTTGACAAAACTGGAGCCCCGCTCCATGGCAAAACTGAAATGGTATCTTCGGCCAGAATGGACAGCGTCCATGAAAAAGCCTGTCAGCTCTTGAGCACTTTGATCCTTGCGCTGCTCTGCCCAAAGCAATGAGCATCCAGAGTGAACTTGGCAAAGCTGAGACAGGCCTTG
>BCLH01000428.1:82675-169146 GCA_001602315.1 Zoysia pacifica
TAATGCCTTGTTCTTCTAGTATTTTCAGCATTGAACATGTGCAACAAATGAAAATCAATCCATAGAGACAGCTGGGAAAATTCTACTTAAGCACAGGCTGGAATATACAAATAAAAAAGGGTGTGCGTAAGGAGACAATAGCCTACCCAACAAGACTCACGAGATTATCCTTGTACAGGCGTTTGTGCCCTACATGCAGCAAGTGAAAGATGAATGTATTGAGCCTTGAGGCTGGGGTTCAAGGAATTACAAAGGGTTCAGCCTTGTGTGTGGAGTGTTGGAGAGTGTTGCGTGGGCTAGATGACTGCGTGCAATTGAGCTTACTTGCCTTTTTCCTTCTCTAGTCTAAGAGGGTCCCTGGCGCTGCCTTATAGACCTGGTCCGACAAGGGTTTCAGGGTTCTGGCCCGATGCTCCATCCCGTCAAGGCACCCTATAGAGGGCGGTTGAAACAGTGCTGATGTGAAGAGCCCATTCCGTTCCCACATCAGGTGGTTGGTCATGTCCTTCTGTACCCAACTGGCAACCGTATCAGGGCCTGGCGTCCTCAGGTCAATATTCCCCAACCCAGGGGTCGGATGGTGGGCGCACATGCTCCCACCAACCCTCGGGAGGTCGGGAGATGTGGGTCTGATGGGTGTCCGAGTTCCTTAGTTTGATACTTAGGGAAAGTCTCATATGGACATCAGAGATCAACCTACTGAGGGTCGAGTACCCCAACGCTGGGTACCCAACAAAAAATAATATAAGAAAAGACTCCACAATCACATTACTTCATTGCAGGATAATTAGAACTAGAATGTTAGCTTCCAGCTTAGTTCAGCCACCTAAATATGCTCCAGTTGTACTAACTTTACAATAAGGAACTTTGAATTACATCCATTCCGTGCTGTGTTAGTTAATTCAGAATAATATATAGTGTCTTCATAAATTCGGTAACAGGTGTTTGTACATTCCTCAAAGTAAACTACTTTTGACTGTCTTTACCAGAACATTATCTACCATAGTTTTTTACAAGTGATGTATCATATTTCTAACAGACACGCAAAAGAAGAAATATATTGGCTGACATTCTAATAGTTGGTATAAATATAACTTTTGTCATACTGTAGTCTATTTTATGATAAAATAAGCATTTTATTGAACTACTAATAATTGTGAAATGCAACTACATGTCTAAATATAAGGGCCTGTTGGGCAGGGCTCAATTGTTGGAGCAGGCTATTTGTAGCTAACGCTGGTAATGGTTTGGGTTAGAACTGGTTTTAACGGTTCAGTTTCTTTATGGTTTGGCTTTGGGTGGGCTAAATGGTTTGAGATATCAAATGGGCAAGTTTAGTTTAGGTGCAAGACAAAATCAGTTTGATCTGGATGGTTTAAGTTCCGAATTTTTGGGTCCAAACGGTTCTAATCCATGGGTTTTGAACTGGTTGACATATATGGATTGAGAATTAGTTTGTTAGATGGAGTAGAGTGGTGGGCAAATCCTTCTTCTCTGCGCTGCGGCCGCCGCTCACTTGCGAACCTCGACAAATCTGGGGGAGATAAAGCGAGTGTTGTCCTACGAAGCCACCGTGCTAACCACCCAGTTGCCAAGCCCGTCGCTGCCGGTCACACCGTGCCGCTGGCCATCCAGCCTACCGTGCCACACCACCTGCGTGCTGTTCCACCATCACCTACCGCGGTGCCGCGTGCCATGCCAACCCGCCGTGCTGGTGCCGGTTGCGCTGCTCGAAGTGTCGCCACACTGCGCCACCTTGTTGTGTCATTGCAATGTCCAAAACAACTGTCTTGCCGTAGTGCCGCCCATAACACCGTTTGAAGCCATGGTTGCGCCACCAGCGAAGCCGCGTTGTCGCCGGCCTACGCCACTGCCAGCTGTCGATGCCATGCCGTCGGCTGCTGTGCCGCCAAATGCCGTGCCACCACTTGGCAGCCATGCCGCCCGCTGCCACAGCCAGCACCGCCGCTGCCGCCGCCCGCTTCCACTGATGCCGTTGCTGGTCAGGCTCTCGGAGGCTCCATGGGCCACTAGCACCGAGGCCTTGACGATGCGAAGCACTGCTTAGTCTAAGCATCAAGTTAATGCTTCTGGTCTTTTCAAGCGAAGCAGTCGCTACTCGCTAATGAGCTCCCTCAAAAACCAAATGCTCTAGGCAATCTCTCATAGGTCGGCCCGTTATGTGTAGATGGTTTGGAAACCGGTTCCAAATCGGTGGGCTGGTGTGGGTTAGACTTAATTTTTGAATTGGTTTGGTTAACCTGGTTTAAAAGCAAATACTAGTGGGGTGATTTGGTTGGTCTGACTTACTATAGTATATTGGTTTGGGTTGGGTTTGGTTGTGGTTTTTGTCCCGTTGACAGGTTTATTTGTAGCTCCCAAAAGTCATGCAGCTCGAGCCAGGATAGACCGGGTTTGGTTTAGCATATAGTTCACATTTAGATATGGAAGGCATAAACAACTTTGATTTTGCTGACAAACTGTAGACAGCAGGGTTCCCGGAGTAGATCTGTCAAACAACATACCTATTCTTTTTGTATGGGAGTATTACATGTAAGTGTCAAAATCAAGACATAGGACAAATGTAGGCATAAAGTCCTACCAGTTCGGAGCCATGATTTCCTGATAGCATCACGGTAATTTTTCCTTCCAAAGCTTGTCATTATCAAATAACAATTAAAGGCTTCTTTTTAGAATAAGTGGCATTTGTTTCAGCGGTATATTTCCCAACAAACCCTTCATGCTTCGCTGCTGCCAGCTCCATCTCAAGTGATGTTAACCTCTTGCCTTGTTGCCTATACGTACAGGATGACTAGCATTTAAGAGATTATTAATGCAGTAAAATCCAAGTAAGAAACTGCATGCCAAGTTAAATTCCCTAATTGTTCTTGGATCATGTGTCCTATTGAAATACCGTAAATGATGCATGTTTGATGGACATACCCCTAACTTAACTAAGTTGTTGGCCTTTTTCGCCGAAGAGCGCCATCTTTGGGAGCTAGCGGGGGTGACGGGGCTATCATTGTTGACTGCTCCTTCTCCGCGGGGCTAGTTGTTGGCCTTAGGTCATTTTTAGGTTGCTTTGTGAGTGTTTCTGATGTACTGAAGTGGACTGCTGTACCAGGTTCTTGTCCCATTTTATTTTTCTTAATATAATGAAGCGCAGCTCTCCTGAGATTTTGAGGGAAAAAAAGGGGGTTCAATTAACTACCAAACTGTAAAATGCAGTTTTTGCAACATGTTGAATAATTTCTCAGGTCGGATATGAAGATGCTAATATGATATGTAAACAGACCCTACAAGGATAGAATTACCTGCATGCAACAACCCTCAATGTATCGTCCACTGATATTGTGGATTGCCCCTGAACCGGATACAACAAAACAGTTATTCATGCTTTCAACTCGGCAGCAAGGTAGACAGTAGCACTGGAGTGTAAAAAGCAAGATCTCAGTTTAGTACCTGGCCTGTTTGTCTGTCGAGCTCTTTAATCAGGTAAACCCGGTTCTGTGCATCCTGCCACAATCTGAGAAATGAAGCTCCAAGCATTGACTGATACTGCGCAATGGCTGCACGAGCCAAACTAAACAGTAAACACCAGAACCAAAAAACTCAATCTCTGATCAGAACTCAGGTTGTAGGGATATTTAATTTTTTTTACCACCCAATTCGCCAGCCTTTAAGAATTTACCATTAAATAGGATAGCCTTCACAGGCTCGAGAACAAGACACGAGAAGCTGAACTTTTGTCGACTATCGAGCCAGGACGATCCCGGGATTAAGAATTGCTCCATAGTGATCGCAACACTCCAACCAAACGATTCAGCAGAAGAACCCAAGCAAGCAGCATTTCCATGATAAGAGGAATGCGACGAGTAAGCTGGCGGACTCACCGGCCGGCGACGTAAACAGAGGCCATGGTGGCGAACATGGCGAGCATCATCGCCAACATCGGCGACCGCAGTGCCCCCGCGACCGGGGCCGGCCGCCGCGCTTTCCCGGATCCCGCGCGCCAGCGCACCGCCCTCACCCTCTCACTCAGCAGGGGCCCGCCATGGCCGCCGCAGCCAAGCTCTGTGCCGCTTTCATTAGCCCACCAGAAGCCGGCGCCGAGGGGGCGGCTTGGGTTCTGGAAACCGCGGCGGTGGGGGCGGCGGCGCAGGGGAGTGGAGCCGGCCGGTGGCTGCGTCACCAACGGCTTTATGGTAGTAGCTTTTCTCTAGCAGCGATTTGGATTTTGGAGAAACCTATGAAGCCGTAAAGAATGGAGAAGGGGACAGAAGGTTTTGTCAAATTTGTCTGCCAGGGTAACTGATGAGCAAATATGGAAATGTGTGTGATTCTTTATTTTTATCTAAATAAATATGAAATTGTTGAGAAATACTCTCTATGTTATTTAATTATTGTGGCTGTTTATTTTTAATATCAATTTTGACCATTCGACTTATTCAAAAAATAAATTTAAATATACAAAATTATAAAGTGTGATTAAAATACATCTAATAATGAAGTAAATTATAACAAAATATATGATATTTATCAAACTTTTTTGAATAAGATGAATAGACAAAGTTGAAGTTAAAAATCAATAGCGACAACGATTAAAAAATAGAGAAAGTAAAAAAAATCTTAATATAGTTATTTATGTATGGCAGTTATTTAAATTGCAAAGGTAAAAAAAATTATAGAATTTATCTGTTGAACACCGTTGATTGATGGCTTTATCATGAATACACACACATTTTGATTTTATCCTATACACATCGAAGCATTTTTGTTCATAGCATAAAATATTGATTATTTAAACTTTTTAGCAACCAGAAAAAAGGTATAAGAGGAAAATACGTGAGCGTTTTTGAATTTGAGCATTTCTCCTTTCAACTAATAGATTACTCCCTCCGCTTCAAAAAAAAAAGTCATTTTGAACAAGGAAACAGTCTTCAAAACATAACTTTGACTTCTATTTTCTATAAAAAATATTTATTAAAAATAACATATTTATATTTTTATGAAAATACTTTTCAAGACAAATCTGACCATATGATTTTTATATACCTAAATTTAACAAGTTAAAACTTATTTGAAATTTATATTCCCAACTTTTGACAAAAATATTATCTAAAAGGACATTCTTTTTAACCGGCGGGAGTACTTTATTCATACTGATCCCAATTTCCATCGTGACCTCCCAGCAGCCAATCATCGGTGTGGTTTTTCCTAGATACCTGAGTAAAATTCACTCCTGCTGTCATGCTTTCCCTGCGCTTTGTGATGGTACGCCACTATATTTCTACTTGGCAATTGCATTATAGAAAGGTTTTTTTTTATTTCGTTTGAACCATTAAAATCGATCAAACCAGTTTAATGAAAACCATAAAAATCGATCAAAAATCAAATTAAAATTTGAACAAAATTTAATCCAAATCCAATCAGTTTTTCTGATTTATCTAACAGTTGCACTAGTTTATCAACCGTTTTCAGATTTCAAAGTTTGAAACTTACCAGTTTTATCGATTATCGACTGATTTTATCGGTTTTAAAAATTAATATTTTTTTCTAAATTTTAAAAAATTTTGAATTTTTAAAATGAAAATCAGTCATCTCGATTTCACCGAAAATGAAACCAGTTTTGTTAACCTTGCATTGTAGACATCGTTCTGACCACCACCTGTCTTTTTGTACTGAGGTCCTGAAACCCTTTTGAATACTCCAGTTCATCATTAAACAATTTTTATCTATACGTTCCGTTGGGGAAGCTGAAACTGACAAACCCTCGTAAGAATTTGACAAACTGAAAATAGGGGGCAAACAAAATTGAAAAACAAAATGTGATCCTTCTTCAGAAGAGGCTCTGCATTGTCTCGAGGGCGCCGATGTCGAAGCTTTGGTAGTCGAAATTACCCAAGTACTCTGGCCGCATGATCTCGGGGTCTAGCGCCGTCTGGTGCGCGCCACCAGACCTGACCGCGAACGCGGACACCACCTCCTGTAGGTTGCCGTCCAACGGCCAGTTTACCGGGCACGGGTACACGGTATTGGAGTCGGAGCCGACGGGCGAGGCCAGGGACCACGGCGACGGCGCGCCACGCGGCGGGTAGCTCTCCGGGGTCATCGGCAGGACGGCGGCGTCCGTGGTGGCCACCGTGAGCCCTCGGCGTGCGCGTTGTACTGCGGCGTCTTCCTGGCGCCGGGGACAGCGGGCCTGCGGGTGTGCTCGCCGTGGTAGACGACGTCGAAGACGGCGGGGTCGCTGTCGGTGCGCTGCACTTGCTTGGTGGCCGGGCACCCCTGCGAGCTGGCGATGGGTGCATCGGTAGTACGCGCGGGGGTGGCGCGCGCCGAGGATGTCTTTCTGGCCGTACTTGCGCCAGCTGTGGCCGTCGTCGGCGGGGCCCTTAGCGGCGCCGGCGGAGCAGCTGACACGCACCTGGCCGGACCACCGCGCCGTGGCCTTTCGCTTCATGGGACTGCAACCACTGCCCCGTAACGGGCCGGAGCCGGCGTCGCTGAGCGGACTGGGCGCACCGGAGCACGGCGGCGGCGGCCATGCCGATGGAAGGGTCGGTGAGCGCGACGATCTCCGCGGCGGCGCTGGTCGACGGAGTAGGAGGAGGGTGAGTGCAGGTGCAGGTCCAGCTCACGCAGCAGGTCCTGCACGTGGCACAGCTCCGCTACCAGCTGCTGCTGCTGGACGCTCGCGCCGTCCATTGCTGCAAGTGAAGTTGTGCTCGGTTCGATCCCGGGAGTGGTCGGTGACGACGAGGAATTGCTTCTTGACGACGAGGAGGACGGCAGGAAGCTGCTGGTGGTGGTGGTGAGATGAGGTGGGCGGAGTGCGGAAGAGGCGGCTTCTTAGGGCTTTTGGAAGGATCGGAAAAAACAGGATTCATATGCAAAAGATTAAAAAAATAGAGAAATTTTGTTAAGTTGATCTTTTAGATAGGTCACAGGAAAAAATAAAGAAATTTTTAGATTATCTGTATAATAATAGGTCAATGACTTTTGCTACAGTGCTTCCTATCTGTTTGTTCTTTGTGATTTGTCTGCCTGATCAGTGTAATCCACCTCGTTCCTATGCAAAGGATAGAAAAAAGAGGTCTGACTGGATGTTTCTTTTCCTACACTTTCCCTTTGAAATCATCTGCAAAGGAATCATTCCTCCAAAATTCCTATATTCCAATCCTTCGAACCAAAGGTTGCTACAGTGACAATTCCTATAGGAATGAGAATTCTATATTTTTCCTTTGAAAATCCTTCAATCTAAAGGGGCCCTTACAAGGAAGTCTCCCAGAGAAAGCGCGTCGAGAACAAGATCACTGGGATGGAAGTTCAAGTGAAGTTCAGAAGCAGGGGAGGAGGGGATTTGTTTGACCGGTCGAGGTGCCAGCGACTGGCTCTCGCCGTGACGGGTCGGGTTTGGTCGGGGTCTCGCTTGTAGATTCGTTTGGGCTTGGCACTTATATTACAGGTGACGTTTTTAACTTTTTAAAATCAATTTTAATTATTTTATTTATTAAATTTTTTTATGAAAATATTATTTATTTTATTGTAAAATGATTCATTAGTAAAATTACTTTAATCTTAACTTATTTATTTTTATATTTTATAAAGTTTTTGAATAAATAAATTGTAACATGTTGATTTTAAAAAGTCAAAATGTCATTTATGATGGGACGGAGGGAGTATTTCTTTAGTTTTTTTAACTACTTGACTTTCCAAAATGGTGTTTATTTTCAACTTTGTATTTTTAGCTAATAAATAAATAAAAACCAAAACAAGTAGTTACTTAGAGTTTATGTTTTACTCCCTTCATTTAGAAATTTTAGTATTTCTAGGTTTTTATTTAAGTAAAATAATTTTAGTTTTGACCACCAATATATGAATACTTATGATGTATGATAAAGTATACTCCATCCGGTTTCATATTTTTTAATATTTTGAACAACAACACATTCTTTAAGATGTAACTTTGACTTATATTTTTTCTGTAAGTTTTTATTTAGAAGTGATATATGTATATTTTATGAGAGCAATTTTTAAGATAAATATATTCATATGATTTTCATATTTTTAAATTTAACAGTTTTATGTTATCTATAATTTATGTTTCCTGTGTTTGATCTAAACTTTATCCAAAATGTTAAGAAATATAGAACCGAAAGGAGTAAGGGATGTAGTTAGATTCATCATAAAATCAACTATTATAAAAATGGTTTTTAAAATTTAAAATGATTAATCTATTAATATATTATTAGTCAAAGCTGAATCTTTTTAACTTTGAGTAAACAAAAATGCTACTATTTTGGATGGAGAAAGTTCTTAAAGAAGGATAATACTTAATTTCATTACTCAACTATCGTCAAAAGCTCAATTTTATCTCTCAACTTTAAAAAGGTTCAATTTAATCTTTGAACTTTCATTAGAGACTCATCTTCATTTCTGATGCTACATGGCTGCCCACGTGGCATGCTACATCAGCACGTAGCATGACAAGTCAGCTTCAATTTTAAATTTCAAATTTCAAATCGTTATCTCTCAAACTGTAACTCTATTTTTTATTTGTCTGACAAAACATATTCCTTAGAATTAATGAGAAAAATCACATAAAGATATAATTTTTTTAATGTTTGGATTGCGTTAAGAATCAGATGTTAAAATTTATATATTCTGTGAATATATTTTGTTATTTTTAAAATTTGAAAACCTCAAAATATGATTTTTTTTCATTGCTTTAACAAAATGACATTTACTACATTTGGCCCGATTGCGTTGAGAGTCTGTTTATTAAATATGAAGTTCTATATAAAAATATCAAATACTTATAATTTTTTAAAATATAAAAAGAAAAAATATAACCATATAGGAATTTTGCGGTTGTATAATTCTAAGAGTCACGATGGTTGAAATGAATATTAAAACAAAGTTACGATTTGAGAAAAAAAATCGAGTTAAATTTTATAATCTAATATTGAAGCTGATGTGGCATTGCACATGCTGAAGTGGCATACCACATGTGCAACTAAGGTAGGATAAGGATGAAATTGACCCTTTAACTAAAATTCAGAAATTAAATTAGATCTTTTAAAAATTGAATGATAAAATTGAGTTTTTACCCTAGTTTAAGAATTAAAATGAGTGTAATAAAAAAAATCTCATTTCCAGTTCCGGCAACGCGATCCCAACCCTGCATTTTTTATAGACAATCCCAACCCTGGCCCCCTGCATTGTCAGAGAGCGATGAGTTTCTGTGGCATCTTCCTACCTTTGACCGCTTTCGTTGAATTGCCGCACCATTCCGGGCCGGGTTGAATCTGGGACTCGTTCCACGGTCTTTGCTAGTCTCTCGGCCCACCGGCTCTCTCCTCCCCTGTCCCGAATCCGGCAGGCTAGTCGACCACAATCCAAGTCAGGTTTCAAAGCTGTAGTGACCTGGGTGATTTGATTTTCGTACATTATCAAATTTTGATTTTGTTTAGATCAGAGGTCTCACTCATTCGTTTGACCCGCTTTCAGTTCGATCTCTTTGTCTTTGTTTGTTCAAATAAACAGGGTTCGCTTGTTTTGCCATCTCTCGCGCGCATCATACTCAGTATTCTGTTTACCATCATATTATTCTTCACTTGTTAGTGTTTTGAAATTAACTTGCTGTGTGGAAAAAAATTCAATCAGGGCTCGGAGGCAACTTACCTAGTTACTCTTCAGTTTTAAAATATTGACACCGTAAACTTTTAACATCAATTTTGATTATTCATCTTGTTTAAAAATTTTCAATCAAATGTGTAAAATTATTGGACATATTTCAAACACCACTTATTGATAAAGCAAATTATAACAAAATATATTGCATATTATACTTCTTTAAATAAAGTGAATGATGAAAGTTGATTTTAGAAATTAATATTTTAAAACTTGAGAAAGTAGTTTATTATTTTAAAAAACATCTGTCAACAACTTACGGAGTACCCAGTTACTAGTACTTGTGCTGTAAAATAGTAAATAATCACAGATCACTTTTGTAACTGTTTGCTTTCACTTTCATGTACGACAAATGTATGTACATGCAAGATGACATATTGGTTAATTCCATATCAGACATTGAAAAAAGTTTGAGTTCTTATTAGCCATCGTAAAATTTGAATTTCCAGTAGAGCCATCCATTTTAACTTTTGTTCCTAAAATACCTTTTACCTGTTGCAAGCCAAACTCAAATTTTAAGCATCGTAATTTAATCAATGATTTTGTTTTGATTCCTTTAGTAATTTTCTCTTATTTAATGATTATGTATCAATTTCTTTAATAAATTACTCGAGAAATTGATACAAAATTACTGAATGAGAAAAATTGCTAAAGAAATCGAAACAAAATTATTAAAGAAATTACGACGCTCACAATTTAAGTTTGACTTGCAACATATAAAAGCATTTTGGAAATAAAAGTAACCATAATGATTACTAAGAAACACAAGTTAAAATGGATGACTAATAAAGAAATTTAAACTTTACGATAACTAATAATAACTAATAAGAAAGTCAAACTTTTTCAATGGCCGATAAAAAATTAACCCATGATATATACACTCCCCTCTTGAAAAGCGAAGCAGATAAATGGAATAAATAGTCTAATAGGTCAAAAATGTTTTTAATTAATACTAGAAAAAGAGATGGTATTGTTTAGAGAAGAGCATGCAAGGGTTGAAAGTGAGAGTGAGAGTGAAATGATAATTGTTAATTCGATCGATGGGTAGTGAAGTGATTGCTTGGTAGCTGATGGTCAGAGTTGGTAGTGGAGAGAGAAAAAGAGGAGTAGAGTGCTATACTTACGTGGAAGCTTGACCGTCGACCGGCGTGCGTGGACAAACAAGACCGATCTTCATGCCTGTTTGCGCGTCGCTAGAATAAACAAACACGTGTTTGCCTGACGACAGCACCATGATGCGGCACGACGTAAGAGAGAGCGAGGATCGATAAGAGGCTCTTAAGATGCATTTTAAAAATACCATGAAAAGCTATAATAAAAATACACAATTTTTCTTTTGAGATGTGGTTATTTATTTTGGAATCAAAGAAGTACGGTTGACGAAATCGGTCCGAGCCAACATACCGCTCGTACGCTTTTGTGCGGAAACGCCGGCGTCTCTTCAACGTCGGATTTGAGCAGCATCTAAACAATCTCATCTCGAGAGAGACCCCGTTGGAGCATCGTCTTAGGGTTGATTCGAGCTCGGTCAATCCAGCTAAATCGCCTCTGTTGTTATCGGGACAAAGGAAAAATAACATGAGAATTGAGTAAAGGGATTAGGGTTTGGAGAAGAACGAAAAAATAAAGAAAAATAATAGGTTCGATTGGGATGTCCCTCAACCGGCCATTAACCTTTATTTTATAGTGGTGAAATGGTCTTATCTCACAGGGCAACCGATCTCTCAAGTTAAGAAAGAAATTATAATCAATCTGCTGAAAACTTTTTTAAATCGACACCAACGGAGTGTCCAATAAAGTGTCAGATACTTCGGTTATTGGAGTCTCTAGTAGAGTGCCGAAGTGTCCGTCATGTAAATCCGAGAACCTGAGAGTGCTCACCAGACAATTCGGCATTGTGCCGAACACTCTAGTGGCTTTCATGCCTCAACCCGAGACAGCTTGCCAGACACTCCGGTGTGATGTCGAACACTCCAGTGAGTTAAGTACCCCAACCCGAAAGGGCCTGCCGGATACTCTGGCATGGGTCAGATGTCCCAAATTCGAGAGGGTTTGCCGGACACTCCGGCAACGTGTCGAACACTCCAGTGGCTCTAATTTTTTGACCGTCAACATATACCCACTTGTTTTATAGTGAAGTTTCTACATCATAAAACACTCTAAGCACCCAAAAAACCTTAAGGGCGATACACTTGATGATACTTTTTGGCAACGATACTTCATATCGACTATTCTCTTCTCTTATGCTTCTTGTCATACACTTGATGATACTTTTCAAGTATCGGCAAGGCCCTAGGTAATGACTCTTCTCAAATATCTTCTAACATGTATGCATTCTTGGCAATGACTTTTACCACTCTATATGGTCCTTTCTAACTAGGAGACTATTTCTCGAACATGTTGTTTTTTGAGCCTACGGGCAGAATAGTTTTTCAAACTAAATTGCCCACCTAAAAAGTTTTGGCTTTCACTTTCTTATTGTAGGCTCTAGCAACTTGCACTTTGTCTTTCTCAAGTTCTCTCAAAGCACTCAAATGCTAATCGGTGACTTCATCAATATTATCTAGCATCAAAGCCCTATACTCATCAGTGGATAAAGTCATTTTGTTTAGCTAACTTTAGAGCTTCTAGATTTATCTCGATGGGTAGAACGGCCTCTTGTCTATATACAAGTTCATAGGATGTTATCTTAGTCACCCCATGTCTAGATATCCAATGAGCCCACAATGCTTCTGATAAGACTTCATGCCACCTCTTGCGATGGTCCTCTATCTTTTTTTAGTAAGTTTGATTAATGTTTTATTACTAGACTTGGTTTGACCATTAGCCTGAACATAATATAGAGATGAATTAAGTATCTTAATCCTGTAGGATTCGACAAACTCTTTAACATGACCAGACGTAAAGAAAGTAACTTGATCGATAGTCAAAGTCTGTGGTATGTTGAATCTATAAATAATGTGCTCGATAAAGAACTCAATTACCTCTTTGTGCGTCATGTTCTTGAGAGCCACCGCTTCAGTCCATTTGGTGAAGTAATCCATCGCTACTAGCACGAAACGGTGTCCCTTTGAAGATGAAGAATGTATTTGCCCTGTAAAATCCAATCCCCATCCTAGGGATGGCCACGACTTTATGATGGACTTTATCATGACAGCGGGTGTCAATTGAATATTTCTAAACTTTTGGCACTCTTCGCATCCTTTGTAGTAACGATAACAATTGGCAATCATGGTTGACCAATAGAACCAGGCCTTTCTTAATAACCATTTTATTTTTGGAGCTGATTGAGCATACCACAAATGCCTTTATGAACTTTTTCCACAGCCACTTTGTCATCATCATCACCAAACATTTCAAGAGCAAACCGTCCCTGTTCGGCAGTACAAGTTACCATTAATTAAAGTATACTTGAAAGCCACATGCCGAATCTTTCTATCCACACTTTGGGTTGGACTACGAATGTATGAGACTATAGATGATCTCCAATCAAGTGATTCGGCACTATCACGGTTTGACATATTAGCATCCGAATTGTCTAGTTCTAGCACTTCAATCATCGGTTTCTTAATAACTGAAATTTTGCATTTACTAACGTTGTAGTCTGATGCTTGCTGTACTAACTCATTGGCTTTACTGTTTTCTAGCCTAGGCACATGATGTATATTGAACCCATCCATCCCTCTAATGATGTCTAAGCATTTGTCTAAAATAGCATTCAACGATCCGTCTAAGCATTGAAAATTTCTATCAACTTGTTGCACTACTAATAACGAATCGTCGAAAGGCTCTACATGTTTAATCCCCATGGACTCTAACCCCCCAAGCCAAACAACAATGCTTCATATTCGGCTTAGTTATTGGTGCAATAATACTCCAACTGGTTTGAGAATTCAAAGTGTGCATCATGAGGAGGGTTTCACTCTCTTTACAAACCGATCCGTCAAAATGCAACTTTCAAGACGTAAAAGTAACATAACCAACATCTAGATCATGCTCTAAATCAATCCGATGTTCAACAATAAAATTAGCAACAATTTGACATTTCATGGATTTCAACGATTCATAAGACAAATCATATTCAATCAATGCATAAGCTCATTTACCAAGCCTATCACTATAAATCCGCCTATGCAATATATGCTTAATAATATTGGTTTGACAAGCACCCATACAAGTGCTAGATAGCAAATAATGTATCAACTTGGTGCAAGCATGATACAAGGAAAATCATAGTTTTTTATGAGAGTGTACCTTATTTCCGCATCCATCAACCGTCGGCTCAAATATGTGATTACATATTCATTCCCTTCGGTTTTTTTGTGTCAAAACAGTACCAACCACATCATCCTCCGCCACTATGTAAAGAAGGAAAGGGTCTCCACCTTTGGGCGCCCTAAGGACCAAAGGCGAAGACAAGTACTCCTTGATCTTCTCAAATGCTTCTTACTGTTTTGCCTCCCAAGTGAATTCGGCTTCATTCTTTAGCCGAGGTATAGGAGTAAATGTGTTTATTTTTTTTTCAACAAGTTAGATATGAACCGTCTCAAGTAATTCACTTTACCTAAGAAGCTTGCACATTTCTAATTGCTACTGTCTTTTTAGGATCTACTTCTATGCCCTTTTAATAGATTATAAAGACTAAAAACTTATCGGCCGATACACCAAAAGCACACATGAGCGAGTTCATTTTCAAACCGAAATGACGCATTCGGTTCAAAGCGAGTTGTAAATCGGTCTATTGAGAATCCAAAGCGGCCGATATGATTATCACATCATCTATGTAAACCTACATGATGAAATCAAGCAAATCATGAAAAATAAAGTACATGGCTCTTTGATACGTGACAACCAACTCAAACAATCCTACAAAACCGAGACACCTAAAAACAGTCTTAGACATATCCTCTTCAGCTATAAAGATTTGATTATATCCTATATTATCATTAAGAAAACTAATAACTCTATGGTCGAAAGTATCATTAATCAACATATTGGCTATTGACATAGGGTACTCATCCTTAGGAGTGGCTCCATTTAATTTTTTGAAATCAATGCAAACTCTAATCTTACCGGTGTTCTTTTTTTTCACTGGCACGATGTTGAATATCCACTCCGCATACATGCAAGGTCTTATAAATTTTGCATCAAGTAATCGGTTAATTTTCTCTTTAATCCGATCATGCATATTTGTGTTAAACCTCCGCATCTGTTGCTTAAAATGTCTAACCATATTTTATTGAAAGCCGATGTTCAACAAACTCGCGGCTTAACTCGGGCATTTCACTATAAGACCATGCAAAACAGTCGACGTATTCTTTTAATAAAACAATCAACTTCACCTTGTGGCTTTCAGATTTTGGTTTATAAAAGTTGGCCTAGGATTGTCATCGCTGCCAAAGTTTACCTCCTCAATAGGATCGGTCGATGTGAATTCTTGTCCTAACTTATCCATGTCCTCTATTTCTTCTATAGCTTCGCGCATATCGTTCGTGTTAGACCGATAGTGTTTCATTCTTTTTTGCAACTGATAAATATTAGACTCCATTAAATCACATTATATGG
Source organism: Zoysia pacifica (assembly GCA_001602315.1). Lineage (NCBI taxonomy): Eukaryota > Viridiplantae > Streptophyta > Magnoliopsida > Poales > Poaceae > Zoysia > Zoysia pacifica. The sequence goes on from BCLH01000428.1 coordinate 97,937, forward strand.
CTGAGCCGTTTTTCTATTGGCTTTACATTGATGGGCACAAAACCATCTCTGGTCACACTAAAAAAAATCATAATCCGTCAAAGAAGATGATTCGGTCATAGCAACACAAGCCGATGCATCCGCATGAACAACCTCTACATCATCATCAACTCATTGTATCAAAAATTGATGCGATGTAGATGGAACATATTTATTGGCATGAATCCAATCACACCGTAAGATCAAGCTATAACTACCACGCACATCAACACAAAAAAAGCAGTAGCCATAGTATTGCTCCTAACGGTGAGCTCCATAGCAGCGACTCTCTTAGCCTCGATAGGGTCTCCTGCTCCCACACCGATCAAAGTCATGTTGGTTCGGATGAGCTTGTCATCGGCCTTACCTAGTTTTTAAACAAAGAATATGTCATTAGATTAACAATGGCACAGCCATCAACAAGTATGCGAGAAATCAATGATCATAAATATGACCTCTTACGTAGAGGGGTTTTAAATGGTTCTCCGATTCCTTGAGCTTTCAAAGATAGCACTCTTTGGCCCAAAATAAATTATGCCATAACCTCTTTTTCGTCTACAAACGAATAATCAGAAAGAGATAAGCAAATGGTGTTAATATCCATACCTTCCCGAGACGGTGTAGGCTCGTAGTCTAAGAGGTCGTCGTCGTTGAACTCGGACATATCAACGTCTTCTTTGGGCGAAGGCGCTACAACGTCCTCTCCATGTACGACGTCGACCAGTCTGAGTGCCTTCGGAGTAGCCACCGTAGCCATCGCTTCCTCTGTCACTGGTGGAGTAGGAGCTTCAGGCTTCTTGACCCTCCACTGCTTACCTTGAAGGACCATCGGTTTGGTCTCATTGAATACCTCGTCTCTCTTCTTCTCCACCTCCTCCTCTCGAATCTTCCGGAGGTGTAGCCTTTGGAGCTTCCTCTTTTGAGTGTGGGTCAAGCCCGGCGGACACCACCTCAGTTGTGTGTACCTGGAGGAGCTCTTGCTGCCGCTAGCTTCATGATCATGGGAGGCCTTTTCGATCAGATCATCTGAAGTGATCGGTCCTGTGAAGACTCTCCTGATTTTGACATCGATTGTGCCGATTTTCACAACAGCTCCGGATGCACTCTTTTGATGAACAAAAGTAGAAGGGGCGGGTTAATTACCTTACTTCGGGCGTCACTCCTGCTTAGGTGTGGTATTGGAGCCCTTTTCTTGAACCATGATCGGTCGAGGCTCCGTTCGATCCGAGATAGGGCCGGAGTGACTTGTGAAGACACCTCCCCTCGGTCTGCTCCACTCCGGATGAAATGGCGGGTATGGTATTGGTGGAATGGGCATCAGTGGCACCGGCATCTTTGACCCCATGTATAGATGCCACACCGAGAACGGTGGGCAAAGCATAGGATGGAACCATGGAGATGGCACTTCGAATCTATGCGGAGGAAGAGGAGGAGTTCCACAAACATCCGTGGTTTGACTCATCTCCTTCCTAGGTGGGCTGCCTCCCTTTGGTGGCGCCTTGGCCGCTTCATAGACCGATCATATTCTTCCCTTTGGTTGTATCGGATTGGTAAGGCCGAATCAACACCTTAGGGTTGAGCTCTAAAGTGTTGACGGAGTGATTGTCGATCTGTATCTCATTAAGGGACGATTGGACCGGTCGACGAAAAATTTTACAATCGTTAGTAGCATGAGAATAAGAGTTATGCCACTTGCAATATGCTCTACGCTTAATCTCATCCGCCGAAAGTGAAGTGTATGCAATCTTAATATATTCACCTTTGTGAATTCATCGAATATTTTTTCACATTTAGCTACATCAAAGGTGTAATTCATATTGTCTTTCTGATTCTTATGAACCGGTTTGAGCGAATCGCAAGCAAATGATTTGGCTTTAGGGCGAAACAAACTCGGCGGCTAGAATGTCATTGGAATCATCATCGGAGCTATCTGATTCATATTCCACGACGTGCACAGTGTGTTGGGTCTTGTAATCATGTTTTATTTCTTTGCTTCGGCTTTCTTGAGCTGAAGCTTTTTGTTGGAGGTGAGTGAGTGTAAGAAAATCGTATCCCTCCAACTTCTCTCTAAGATGCGATCGCAAACCACTAAAAGCTAGGTCAATTAAATCTTTTTCTGAAAATTTTAAATTAAAACATCGGTTCTTAACATCTCTAAATCGCTGAAGATAATTAACGACAGGTTCGTCTTTTCCTTGTCGAGCTGATGTCAAATGTGACAACTTTAATTCATTGTCCCCGGAATAAAAGTGGTTATGAAACTTGCACTATAAAGACTCCTATATATATATGGAGCCCAGAGACAATGATGAAAACCAAAAGAAATCGGTTCTGCTTAGTGATAAAGAAAACAATCGTACTTTCAAAGCCTCACTAAAACCCGCTTCACCTAGTTGTGCTATATATTGGCTAACATGTTCCCAAGTGATTTTGCTATCTTCGCTATTGAATTTGACGAAGTCGAAAACACGCCATCCAACAGAATATGGGACTAAATCAAAGTATGCGGGGTATGGTTTTTGATAAATCCGGTCTCTCTCCTTGAGATCTACCCCTACCATTTTATGAAATTGTTTGCTCAAATGCTCTTTAATGTGCGCCATACACTCCTCTATGTTGGCAATGGGTGGCCTAGTAGATGTGCTCGGTGGTGGAGGGTGTATGCTTGTTTTTATGGCGCTAAATAGCTCATTAGAAACAGGGCCATGGAGGACTCGTATCGCTTGGTGGGATAGGCAGTATGCTATATGCGATGGTACGGTGAGGAGGAATAAAGTTAGCCAATTCACTCAATCGATTCGTGGCCGAATTGGGGATGCTAGTGAGTGGTTCTACGCTAGTGAGAGACACTACCAAAGCACTAGTTTGTCCACTAAACGAGTTCAACAGCAATGCCGTACGAAGGTTGTTCTACACTAGACGTAGTAGGCGTCAATGCACTAGTATTATGCGAAACATGAGAAGACGATGCAATAATAACATTTTTAGATTTAGACAAGTTCTCTTGGATCATGTATTGCATATGATTATTTAAGACCTTTTTTAGATCAACAAAGTAATATGAAATGTCTTCAAAAGTAAATGGGAGGGTGCGAAGATGTTCTCACATTGGCAGCACCCATGGCCGCATCGTCAATGACGGTCGAAAAAACGAGCTCCTTCACTTGAGAGATTGCACCTTGAATGTCTTTCTTGAAACACGCCAAGTACTCGTGTAGCTCCCTCTCTTCCCGCGTCTTACGCGCCTCCTCGGAAGCCTTCCGACGCTCTAAGAACGTCTTGCGCATCTCCTCGGGCAACTACTACAAGGACGGCATAACGATGTTCATCGTGGAGATCTCGAAGTTTATGGTGGAAAACGATGATTCGGTTTGTGCAACCGAAATCACTCGTTTCCTAGCGGAGTCTCAAATAAGTGTGTTGATGCCGAAATCGGGTCCGGGCCAACACACAACTCGCATATCCATGTGCGGGGACGCTGGCGTCTCGTCAACGTTGGGTTTGGGCAGCACCTAGACAACCTCACCTCGGGAGGGACCCCGTCGGAAGAGAATCGTCTTAGGCTTGATTCGGGCTCGGTTAGGCCAGTCAGATCGCCTTCAGCCGTTGCAGAGATGTAGAAAAAACAGCACGAGAGTCGAGTAAGGGGATTAGGGTTTGGAGAAGAAAGAAAAGGTAAAGACAAATGATAGGTTCGATTGGGATGCTTCTCAACTGGTCATGGTACTCTGTTTTATAGAGATGTGATGGTCTTATCGCGCAGAGCAACTGATTTCTCAAGTTAGAAAAAAAATTATAATCAATCTGCTGAAAATCTTTTTAAATCGACACCATCGGAGTATCCGGTAAAGTACCGGATACTCCGGTGACCGGAGTCTCTGATAGAGTACCAGAGTGCCTGTCGTGTAAATTGGAGAACCTGAGAGGGCTCAGAGGACAATACAGCATTGTGCCGAATACTCCGGTGGGTTTCATGCCCTAATCTGAGATGACTTGCCGAACACTCCGGTGTGATACCGAAAACTCCGGTGAGCTAAGTGCTTCAAGCCGAGAGGGCCTACCGGATACTCCAGCGACACTCCGATGGGCCAGATGCCCCAAAACTCGAAAGGGCTTGCCAAATACTCTGTCAATGTGCCGAACACTCCGTTGGTTCTGATTTTTTAGTTGTCAACGAGTACAAAAGTTTCCTTGCGACAGTAGCATTAACATGTTTGTTCAGCATGTGATTTGCTCGTCTACAAGTTTCCCACGGCGTCCACATCTAATTAGTACGATTGTGTTAGCACTTAACTAAATACTAGTATTTCCATCCCAAAATATGTGTTCGGTTAAATTTTATGCTATCTAGATTTGACCAATAATTTCTATAAATTTGATTAGCTTTAAAATTTTAGTATATATTTTTTAAAATTCTTCATAAAAATATTTTTATAATATTATGTATATATTAAAATTAATTTATATTTATAAAAATCATTGATAAAAAATATATTTAACTAAAATCATTAACCAAAGATATGTTTAACTAATTTATTCGGGACGTATCGAGTAGCAACCATTCACGCATGGAATTGTCACCAACGTAATCGACCCCCAACAGAGGCCAGCAGGGAGTACAAGTCTAGTGTTTGACCAACACAAATCTGCACGTGTCAACTTGTTCATCACGCGTAGCGACAGCGGAAGTCGGACGTGAGATCTGATTGCATGGCGCGCGGCTCTAGCTTCAAGCTGCGCCAAGTGGGCAAAATGATTGACCTTGCGGTCGATATTATTTTCAATAATGCTGTGTACGTATCCTCGTAATAAGACCAATCGCTACGTACAAGTTGCTGTCCACAGCTGCGCAGCACAAGGGTTTTGCTGCTTTCAATATGTTGATCGGATTTTTACGTCAACAAGATCTTCAAAGTATCTGAGATCTGTCCCAAATTTTAGCTAAACTCTACGTAGGAAACTTCGTTTGCGATTATTCCCCAGATCTCAGCAGCTACGTACGTACGCCGAAAATTCCAAACAAATCCACGCGTCCTGTGTGTGGATTGTAGCCAAAATTAAGGAGGCAAACGCTTTCTGCCTCTGGATTACGTTTCTTTAAACATCTTGCCGTGGGTTTCATCTCGGGTTTGTTTATTATTTCGATTGACTATTCTATAGAGAAAAGATTCTGAACACGTAGGCGAAACCTAGGTTGGCACAGATTGAGATCCCCTGACTTCGTGCAGTCGATCGCATGTCAACTATCATGCTGTGAAGTCAGGGAATCTCAATCAGCGTCGACACATGAGCACGAGAGTGTGCAGCCTGGCCTTCACCGCGTGGCCAACTAGAGCATGAGACAGGAGACCATTGTTGCATTTTTTTCCCCCGTGTTTCATAATTGGGACATCGGCTTTAACACTTGAAGATGACGTTGCTACAGTTTGACACTTGAAGATGAAGTTGCTACTACTACAGTTTGAGAGTTTTTCATGACTCGATGAAGAGCAACAAAAAAACGATGTTCTTTCCTGCAGCCGCATCGGCAGGGTCCTCTATGGTGCCAACATGATGGATGAATTGCAATGATGCACTTCTTTTGGAGTTATGCTGTCATTTCACACCAGGTCTTTTAGCTAGCATTGTATCTTGCATCACTTTTTATATTAAGGGTGCGTTTGGCACCCTGAGTCGATTCAGTTTCTAGATAGAATCTGCTGGAATGGTGCTAAACGTTAAAAAATCGAAACGTTTCAGTGCTGAAACGGTGTGGAGCAATTCTGATATTTGACTTGGCCATGTGAAACGCTTGAAAAGGTGTTTCACCACAGAAACGATTCCTTCCTGCCCTCGTACCCATAATTTCTTCATTGATATTAGTTTCCAAATTTCCTAAAGTTATTCTGTTTATTCCTAAAATTTTTTAAAATTGTTTCAATATTTTTAATATTAACTCAAGAAAGGTATATTGGTCATTTCAAGAAAGTGATTTTGTTTCTGATTAAAAATGTTTCTGAACTGAAACTGAAACGTTTCTAATTTTTCGGAGAATCAGAACCGTACCGAAGGCATCCTAAGCATTGTAACTCTGCGCCACATATTAACATTAGTGGATACAATGACCGCTGGCCCATATGGCATTCACTAAATGGTTTGAGTACGCTACGTATCCTGCCACATGGCACATACAAATAAGTAGCATATTATAGAGAGGAACTTCCATTTTGAAATAAAGCATTCCTATTTGTACAGCTATCGTGTGGGTCAATTTCTATTATGGCCTCGTGTGCTAAAAGATAATTAATGCATAGTGATAAATCTTGAGCTAAAACCTCGTACCTGATGTAACAGAGCTAACTAGCTAGTATATTCCACAACTCTCAATGGAGCCTCCAGGATCTATTGGGGCCTTGCAATATTGCTATGTTGTATCAGATTGATTTGGCTCAAATGCATAAAAAAAATGTGGCCACTGAAAATTGCATTGTTGCTATGTTGATCAGTTTGGTATACTGGAATGACCCTAGATTTAGAAGTGGCGATGGACCTTACACAGAAACCGATCTTTTCTCAGAAGTAGAGAGCCTCAATTCTCTGGTCATCCTGCGCAGCCAGGCGTCCTGCTTTCCAGTCCTCAGGTGCTATTGGGCAGCCAGTGTTTAGCAACCAATTCTTCTATATGACTGGCACATGTATGCGGTAATGTTTCTCCGATCTACTCCTTTCGGTTTTTAATTATTAACACCATATATTGACTTTATCAACTTTGACTATTTATTTTATTTAAAAAAATATTCAAATATGTAAAATTATTAGTCATGATTTCAATACCATAATGATAAAGCAAATAATAACAAAATTTTATGCATTTAATTTTTTAATAAAATAAATAATCAAAGTTGATGTAAAAAGTTAATGGTGTCAATATTTTAAAATCAGAGAGAGTATTACATATACATATGCAAATGCAGTGGTCAACGGTGGAACTGGAAGGAACATTTAGAAGAGGCCGGTCAATCTGTTCCATCGTAGCTTGCTATCTCAGCGAGAATGACCCTAAGGTTAGGCTGTTCATCCTATGTACACCGCCGCGATTTTTTATAGCAGCCAATGTGACATCAGTGTGTTGCCTATCACAGTTCACGATTGGGCAAATCAACAGAATTTAACGAGATCATGTATCTCATCGTCTCCAAGCCATCGACACCGACACTTGACGGAGCTTGCATCGTGAGGCTCATGTTAGCTAGAGGTATGCCAATTTTTTGGATTGATGAAGGGGCCTAAAATTTTCAAAATGAACTAAATCCCCCATTCATCGCGACAAGAATAATATTTTTTTTACTAAAGTAATTGGTCTCTATATGTCTAATATTACTCACTATAAATATTTTATCACAACAAACTTTGATCGTACTTTGGTGATAGAAAACTTGTCACTATATGTATATAATGATCAGCAAATGTATATTGGTCACTAAAATTATATAGCAATTACAGAACCCTTAGTAACTAAATACTTACATTTAGCAAATAATGATCATACTCATTGGTCACTAAAAATATATGTCCAAATAAAAAACAAAATCTTGATAACTATTTATCAATATTTAGTAACCAAATTTTTTGATCATTAAAACTCAGTTAAAACTCTATTTTCTTATAATGCATCTTAATTATATTATTAGTAAGATAAATATATTAGAGGGGGCCAAACTAAAAGTTCCTATGTACAATTTCAAAACATGCCCCCCCACACCCCCCGCGCGTTCGCCTGTGGCAGTGGTTGGAGTGGGTACATTCCTCCCAGCCAAATAGCTGTGCTAGCTACCAACCTTGAAGAAGTTATCATACGCAACTTATGTGTAACGATCGGGTTTTCACTTACCTTTCGATAAGTCCCGATCTCACGTGACATTGTCAATCCCAGGAGTTTGGCAATCACGATATCACAAGCGATCAATCAATAAACCATAACAGAAATATTAAACAAGAAACAAATTAGGAAATAGTAGATCAGAGTGAAATTATTAGAATAAAATCCTCCAAAGGGGTTCCATCAGCACGTAAGCCGAAAATATCTCAGAGCAGATATATCACTATCGTGAATTCGACAAAAACAACAGCGAAAGCTTCATCATGGCAGCGGTAGTGAACCTCCTCCACACAGGCTAGCTTGAGCGCAGGAGCGGACGTCACGGACCGTCAGAGACGTAGTCGAAGTCGAAGCTGAGAGTATCCTCTGAAAACAACAAATTAGAAAGCTGTGAGTACGAATACTCAGCAAACCGCGTACTACCTAACAACAATGTATGCATGCAAAAAGGTTCAAGGATAAATGCATGGCTCAAGTGCTAAATGCAAGTATAAAACATTTTATTCTATTTAAAGTATGCAAGAAAGCTTTATTTTCAAACTTGTCAAATTTTATTATCTTGCCCCGTAGAGATTTTCGTTATCTCGGACGGAGGTTCATTTTAATGTCGATGTAATCTCCACACTCGGCCACAGCTCAAAGGCCGGAGTCGAAAACATTTGAAAAAGGAGAGGAGGAAGAAAAACAAAGCTACTCAACGAAGAGCACAACTCAGGGGGGTGTCCTTCCAAAAGGACGTGGCAATGCGCATGACTAAAACTCTGCAGAGGTTATGCACCTGGACCCACGAGATGCGTCATCGAGAACTACCGTCGTAGCCCCGACGAACACACAAGACCCGTCCACAAGCTTTAACTAGCGTCATCCGTCCTTCAGGATAAGGATCCCAAAAAGCCTACGCAATCGGGTCCTGGAGCTGTGAAGAGCCTACCACTGATCAGGTGGGGTATCTCGATCTCATGTGGGGAGTCAGAGCTCTACACCACACTAACACTACACCACCAACCCACGGGTAAACAACCAGTTTCGGCAAGCTTCAAGATCAAGCCAACTGCCCATACAGGATAACGTGGTGTGCATGGTTGTTAACTGAGCGTACAAGGCTCGTAGGACTCGGTACTTAATTGCTGGGGCAGGCCATCTCTCCAACCACAACTCCAACAACCAACAAACTCGCCGCCAAGGCCGAAGCCTCCAGTGTACCCGCCACAGGTACTCTCATAGGGACTTCCCGAAAGTCCCCCAGCTCCTCAAACTCCAACCTGGCCCCGCTAAATAGTTATGTATAGTTATTTGCAATACACACACATTTGAAGCACAGTTCAAAATCATTTAACACAAATTCTATTTTTATAGTGATAGGGTGAGATAAAAATAAATGCGACTAAGCATGGCTAAGCATAAAAGTAAAATAAATGTACTAAAGCAATTCTAGGGTTGATATTTGTGGAACAGTAAACAAGCACGACTTAGGAATGTTGCTAGCACATTTTAAAATAGTTGTTATGCAAATTAGAGTTGCAAACAAAACATGCAGTTTAAAATGCTGGGAACAAAGTGATCAAAGGACGCGGCTTGCCTGGCAACTCGGGATCGAAGTCGTGATCTGGATCGTCGAACTGAGCTGGCTCGCAGAACTTCTCCTCGAGAATAGCAGCTAATCACAACACGAACAACAGGGATTAGACACTAATTACGCGACAAAAAATAGAATTGGAATTTGAATCTAAATCAAAATTACTAGACTAAACGCGCGCAAAATGTTTTCCGGAACAACCCTACACGATAAACGAGACGAGACTAATTACCGGAACAATCGAGACCACAAGGATTTAGATAAATTACAGAATAATTAATCACAGATTAAAAATAGCAATTAATCTAACAATTAATCGGAACGAAAAAAAATGAATTTAAGAGAGAGAGGAATTCTCACCACGAAATTAGAAATCGAAGATCGGAAATCGGAAACCGGAGAAGGGGGGTCGGCGTCGTGCTGCCCTGACGCGGTCTCGGGAACCGACGCTGGACGATGCGGCAGGCGGCAACTCGCGGGGCGACGCGGGAGTTGACGGCTCTGGCTGACGCGGTGACGACGTCGGTTCGGAGGAATCGCGCAGGGAACGGCACTGGGTCCAGCGGTCACGCGCGGCAACCGACGAGGAAGTGGCGACGCAGGACGCGGGGACTTGGGGCACGGGAACCGACGTGAGCAGGTGACGCGGCTCACGTTGACGGCGCGGACTCCAGCGGCAGGGTCGAGCTACAGGAGGCGCGCGCGGCGATCGAGGAGCGTTGGGGCAGAGGACAGCTCGTGCGGCGGGAGCGGTGACTCGAAGACTCGATGCGGAGATTGAGGCGAGCGGTCGAAGCGGAGACGCGTGGGGGAGGCGAGCAGATCGAGGTGAGGCGGCGCGGGAGAGGGCGACAGTTCCAGAATTTCGGCTTGCGGTGGAAGAAAGGAAGTGAGAATAAATGAGATGGGGATTTGGGGCTAGGGTTGAGAGGGGGGTATTTATAGAAGAGAATTAGAATGAGGGGTTAGGGATTAATCTGGGATTAATTAATAATCGTGAAATAATTAAAAAGGCTGGAGAGATTTAATTAGAGAAGAGATATTTAGAGACCTGAAAATTAGTTAGGGAATTTCCGAGAAATAATTTTAGTCAAATGTAAAAATTACACGGACTAAATTATTTCGGCACCGGATTAATTTAGACGAACAGATTTCGGATTTGGACGAAACAAAAATCGGTACGAAAGAATTTTGAACAGATCGAAATATTGGAACAGACAATTAAATTGAAACGAAATTTGGGGAAATTGCCATTTTATTAACTCGAAAATTCGGGATGTTACAGACTCCCCCCCTTACAGGATTTCGTCCTCGAGATCAAGGAGCGGACTCAAACAGATAGGGGAACTCCTTCCTCAGATCATCTTCCTTCTCTCAGGTAGCCTCTCGCTCAGTGTGGTTACTCCACTGAACCTTGAGAAACTTGATCTTGTACTTCTGCGTTTCCTTGAACGTCTCATCAAGAATCTTCACCGGGTACTCCAGGTACTCGAGCGTGTCCTGAATATCCAAAGCATCAGGGACAACTCGCTCCTCCGGCACTCGAAGATACTTCTTCAAGTGAGAGACGTGAAACACCGGATGCTCACCCGCAAGCTCGGATGGCAAGTCTAACCTGTAAGCAAGATCACCGATCGTCCTGAGAATTCGGAATGGACCAACAAACCTCGGAGCCAACTTCCCTCGGACATAGAAGCGACGCGTGCCACGAAGAGGTGACACCTTGCGATACACCCAATCATCAACCTCAAAAGAATGTAGCCTCCTCCTCTTATCCGCATAGCTCTTCTGACGACTCTGAGCAACCCGAAGATGCTCCCAGACCTTCTCGACCTTCTCCTCAGCAGCTCAAATGGAATCAGGACCAAAGAAAGACCTCTCACCAACCTCTGACCACATGAGCGGGGTACGGCATCTCCTACCATACAAAGCCTCAAAAGGTGACATACCCAAACTGACCTGAAAGCTGTTGCTGTAAGAGAACTCCGCAAAAGAAAGACTGTCCTCCCAGCTCTGCTCATAAGTGATCACACAAGCTCTCAACATATCCTCCAAGATCTGGTTCACACGCTCTGTCTGACCATCTGTCTGAGGGTGATAAGCTGAACCGTACACCAAGTGTGTACCCATAGCTTCATGCAAGCTCCTCCAGAATCTCGAGGTAAACTGAGACCTGCGATCAGACAGAATGCTCCTCGGTGCACCATGCAACCTCACAATGTGATCAATGTACAGCTTAGCCAACTGATCAACTGAGTACCTCTCATTCACAGGAATGAAATGAGCGGTCTTAGTCAATCGATCCACCACCACCAAGATAGCATTATGATGGCGAGACGTCAATGGCAAACCCGTGATGAAGTCCATACTGATGTCATCCCATTTCCAGGAAGGGATCGAGAACGGCTTCAGCAATCCAGCTGGCCTCTGGTGCTCAGCCTTAACTCGCCGACAAACATCACACAAGGCAACGTACTCAGCAATGTCTGCCTTCATGCCAATCCACCAGAAACGAGTCCTTAGATCCTCGAACATCTTGGTGCAACTAGGGTGGATAGAAAACCTCGAATCATGAGCCTCTCTGAGAATAGCATCCCGTAACTCTGGCACTCTCGGAACACAGATACGGTCCTCAAACCACAAAGCTCCCTGCTGATCCACACGGAACCCCTGTGCTTTACCTCTCTTCATCTTCTTCAAGATCGACTGAACCTCTCTATCAAGCTTCTGAGCTGACTTGATCTCCTCAATCAACAACGGCTGCAACCTGAGTTCACACAAGAAACCCTAAGGAACAATCTCAACCCTCAAACTGGCCAAATCTAAAAGAATCTTTGACTGCTCAGACAACAACGAAGAACAATAAGCCTTATGACTCAAAGCATCGGCTACCACATTGGCTTTACCCGGGTGATAGTTAATGCTAAGATCGTAATCCTTGATCAACTCAAGCCACCTCCTCTGATTCATGTTCAGCTCTGACTGAGTGAAGATGTACTTGAGACTCTTGTGATCGGTGAAGATCTCGCATCTGTTGCCGATCAGATAATGCCTCCAAATCTTCAAAGCATAGACAACAGCTGCCAACTCAAGATCATGCGTTGGATAGTTCAACTCATGCCTCTTCAACTGCCTCCAAGCATAGCAAACAACCTTTTTGTTCTGCATCAGCACACAACCCAATTCCTGACGAGAAGCATCACAGAAAACCTGAAAGTCTTGGTGAATATCCGGCAAGGTCAGAACAGGCGCAGACGTCAGCCTCATCTTCAGCTCATGGAAACTCCTCTCACAAGCATCTGACCAGACAAACGGCACACCCAACTGAGTCAACTCGGTCATAGGCTTAGCAATCCTGGAGAAGTTCTCAATGAATCGGCGATAGTAACCTGCCAATCCATGAAAACTCCTCACCTCAGACACTGACCTCGGACACTCTCACTCCACAACAGCCTTGACCCTCTCAGGATCAACGGAAATACCCTCAGCGGTAACAACATGGCCAAGAAAAGCAACCTTCTCCAGCCAAAACTTGCACTTGCTGAACTTGGCATACAGCTGATGAGATTTCAACCTCCCAAGCACAACTCTCAGGTGCTGCTCATGCCCTTTGGCTGACTTGGAATAGACGAGGATATCATCAATGAAAACCACCACGAACTTATCCAGCTCAGCCATGAACACCTTGTTCATCATGTTCATGAAGTAGGCAGGGGCATTAGTGAGTCCAAAAGAAATGACCAGGAACTCATAAGACCCATATCTCGTCACGAATGAAGTCTTCGGAATATCAGAAGGTCAAATCTTCATCTGGTGATACCCCGATCTCAAATCAATCGAGGAAAAGAACTTCGCACCCTTCAACTGATCAAATAAATCATCGATCCTCGACAAAGTGTACTTGTTTTTTATCGTCACCTCGTTCAAAGAACAATAGTCAACGCACATGCGCATTGACCCATCCTTCTTCTTCACGAACAGCACTGGGGCTCCCCACGGCGAAGCACTCGGCCGAATGAACCCTTTACTCAAGAGCTCATCAATGTGCTCTTTAAGTAAAGCAAGCTCATCAGAAGACATCCGGTACGGCCGCTTGGCAATCAGCGCGGTACCAGGAAGAAGATCGATCACGAACTCAACATCTCGATCTGGAGGATGTCCCGGCAACTCATCGAGAAACACCTCTGGAAACTCTCGAACAACAGGAATCTGCTCCAAAGATAGCTCCTGCAAGCTGCAAACTGAAGGTGGAACTCTGGATGCTCTAAGAGCACACACCACTCGGACACCGTGGTGGTTGATCAAAGACACAACCCTCTCAGCATAAGTGATGACTCCCTCGTGCTTCGCTAGCCAATCCATCCCCAAGATGACATCAATGTCACGCGAGGGAACGACGATGAGATCGGCTAGAAAAACCACACCCTCTATCAAGATCCGAACACCTCTACACTCAACACGACTCTTGTAGACTCCAAGAGGTGAAGTGGTAAGTGTAGGTATAGCTAAGAGTGAGGTAGGAAGACTGTGTATGGACGCAAACGCCGACGACACAAACGAGTACGTAGCCCCTGAATCGAACAAAACCGTCGCTAGGTGAGAGTGAAACAAGAACTCACCAACGAGGACGTCGCCTCCTGAGCCTCCTCCACCGAGATGTGGTTCAGGCGGCTGCACGTGACGCTCGGCTGAGCAGCGCCACGGCCCGCTGAACGCACTCTTCGTCCTCCTGACTGGTGCGGTGGCCTAGCGGGAGTGGCAAACTGAGCACCATCTCCCCCAGGTCCCTGCTGCTGGCGCCTCGGACACTGAAACGCCTTGTGACCCTCCTGGCCACACTCGAAGCAGCGAACCGAGGGCTGACCCCCTGTCGGACGGAAAGAGGACTGCTGCTGCTGGAAGGCACCTCTCTGGCGCTGAGAACTCTGCTGCTAGACTGAGGCTGAAGCAGGAGCAGTGGATCGAGCGAAGGTGGACTGTCCCGATCCCTGCTGGAAAGAACCACTGAAACGCTGACGCTGCGAAGCCTTACGACTAGGTCCCTGACCAAGAGCTCTCTTCTTAGCATCCCTGAACCGGCCGAGCTTTTGAAGTGACACCTCCAAAGCTAGGCATCTGTCAATCAGCTCTCGAAGGCTCCTCTGAACACCTCCGTCCAGGTACGGAAGCATCTCAAGATGTAGGCCCTTGCGGAACCAGTACATCTTGCGACGCTCAGTCGAGACCTCCTCGGATGCAAAATGGCTCAGCTGAGTGAAGCGGTTGGCGTACCCGGTGACAGTCATACTCCCCTGATGAAGAGTACGGAACTCCTCCGGCTTCGCCTCTATGGCTCCCTCTGAGATGTGGAAACCACGGAAAGCGGTGACGAAGTCGTCCCAAGTGAACAGCTCAGGCTCGTCAAGTGTGGCGTACAGAGCGTCCCACCAAGCACCAGCTGCACCTGTCAACTGGTGAGCTGCCAGACAAACTGCCTCCTGGTTGTCACACTGAATCAGGTCTAGCTTCTTCTCAATATCCCTGAGCCAGTCGTCAGCATCCAGAGGATCGACTGCACGGTCAAAAGTGGGAGGGCGCATGTTCAGAAACATCGCCATGCGAGAACCGGCTGACTAGTGGTACGGTGTTGCGTCAGAAGCAGGAGCACGACCACGAGACTGCTGCTGTGACTGCTCGACAATACGCTCAAGCAGAAGCGTCTGTCGGGCCATCACCTCTGCCAGGTTCAGAGCAGCTGGAAGCTCCTCACCAGGCACGGCAACTCCAGCAGGCTCGAACTCTGGGTCCATGGCAACTCCTCTACCACGACCTCCGGCCTGAGGGGCAGAGGCTCCAGCATGGCCACGGCCACGGCCACGCCCTCGACCAACGCCAGGTGCGTCAGCCGCAGGTGGCACTGGTACACGGCCTCCAGCGCCGCGACCACGACCTCTAGGGACAGCACCACGACCATGCCCAGCGGGTGGCGGTACCTCAGGGTCCTCCAGAGCGGCCTCCTCAAAATGAGCGTGAAGGCGTCCAGACCTCCTCAGAGCCATCTGTTGCAGGAAAATAATTCTGATCAGAAAGATAGCATTAGCAGAAATAGAATTACTGAAGAAGATAGAAAGCGAGCAGATTAAAACGAAGATAACTAAACAAGCACTATTCTAAGCAAACAAGACTCCCACCAAGCAAACAACGAGATTTACGAAAACAACTTTCACGATGAAGGTTTATTAGCGGATTAGGAAATCTAGAATTAATCCTTAATTACGTCCAGTTCTACGGTTTCGCTCCTACAGTCAAGTATGGCTCTGATACCACCTGTAACGACCGGGTTTTCACTTACCTTTCGATAAGTCCTGATCTCACGTGACATTGTCAATCCCAGGAGTTTAGCAATCATGATATCATAAGCGATCAATCAAGAAACCATAACAGAAATATTAAACAAGAAACAAATTAGGAAATAGTAGATCAGAGTGAAATTATTAGAATAAAATCCTCCAAAGGGGTTCCATCGGCACACAGGCCGGAAATATCTCAGAGCAGATATATCACTATCGTGAATCCGACAAAAGCAACAGCGAAAGCTTCATCCTGGCAGCGGTAGCGAACCTCCTCCACACAGGCTAGCTTGAGCGCAGGAGCGGACGTCACGGACCGTCAGAGACGTAGTCGAAGTCGAAGCTGAGAGTATCCTCTAAAAACAACAAATTAGAAAGCCGTGAGTACGAATACTCAGCAAACCGCGTACTACCTAACAACAATGTATGTATGCAAAAGGGTTCAAGGATAAAGGCATGGCTCAAGTGCTAAATGCAAGTATAAAACATTTTATTTTATTTAAAGTATGCAAGAAAGCTTTATTTTCAAACTTGTCAAATTTTATTATCTTGCCCCGTAGAGATCTCCGTTATCTCGGACGGAGGTTCATTTTAATGCCGATGTAATCTCCACACTCGGCCACAGCTCAAAGGCCGGAGTCGAAAACATTTGAAAAAGGAGAGGAGGAAGAAAAACAAAGCTACTCAACGAGGAGCACAACTCAGAGGGGTGTTCTTCCAAAAGGACGTGGCAATGCGCATCGACTAAAACTCTGCAGAGGTTATGCACCTGGACCCACGAGATGCGTCATCGGGAACTACCGTCGTAGCCCCGACGAACACACAAGACCCGTCCACAAGCTTTAACTGGCGTTATCTGTCCTCCAGGATAGGGATCTCAAAAAGCCTACGCAATCGAGTCCTGAAGCTGTGAAGAGCCTACCACTGATCAGGTGGAATATCTCGATCTCATGTGAGGAGTCAGAGCTCTACACCACACTAACACTACACCACTAACCCACGGATAAACAACCAGTCTCGGCAAGCTTCAAAATCAAGCCAACTACCCATACAGGGTAACGTGGTGTGCATGGTTGTCAACTGAGCGTACAAGGCTCGAAGGACTCGGTCCTTAATTGCTGGGGCAGGCCATCTCTCCAACCACAACTCCAACAACCAACAAACTCGCCGCCAAGGCCGAAGCCTCCAGTGTACCCGCCACAGGTACTCTCATAGGGACTTCTCGAAAGTCCCCCAGCTCCTCAAACTCCATTCTACCCCCGCTAAATAGTTATGTATAGTTATTTGCAATACACACACATTTGAAGCACAGTTCAAAATCATTTAACACAAATTCTATTTTTATAGTGATAGGGTGAGATGAAAATAAATGCGACTAAGCATGGCTAAGCATAAAAGTAAAATAAATGTACTAAAGCAATCCTAGGGTTGATATTTATGGAACAGTAAACAGGCAAGGCTTAAGAATGTTGCTAGCATATTTTAAAATAGTTGGCATGCAAATTAGGGTTGCAAACAAAACATGTAGTTTAAAATGCTGAAACAAAGTGATCAAGGGACGCGGCTTGCCTGGCAACTCGGGATCGAAGTCGGGATCTGGATCGTCGAACTGAGCTGGCTCGCAGAATTCCTCGAGAACAGTAGCTAATCACAACACGAACAACATGGATTAGACACTAATTACGCGACAAAGAATAGAACTGGAATTTGAATCTAAATCAAAATTACTAGACTAAACGCGCGCAAAACGTTTTTCGGAACAACCCTACACGATAAACGAGACGAGACTAATTAACGGAACAATTTTGGGATTAAACGGAGATCAAATGGAATTCTTGAAAATTGTAGACAATTGAGACCACAAGGATTTAGATAAATTACAGAATAATTAATCGCAGATTAAAAATAGCAATTAATCTAACAATTAATCGGAACGAAAAAAATGAATTTAAGAGAGAGAGGAATTCTCACCACGAAATTAGAAATCGGAGATCGGAAATTGGAAACCGAAGAAGGGGGGTCGGCGTCGTGCGGCCCTGACGCGGTCTCGGGAACCGACGCTGGACGACGCAGCAGGCGGCAACTCGAGGGGCGACGCGGGAGTTGACGGCTCTGGCTGACGCGGTGACGACGTCAGTCCGGAGGAATCGCGCAGGGAACGGCACTGGGTCCAACAGTCACGCGCGGCAACCGACGTGGAAGTGGCGACGCATGACGTGGGGACTTGGGGCGCGGGAACCGACGTGAGCAGGTGACGCGGCTCACGTTGACGGCGCGGACTCCAGCGGCAAGGTCGAGCGACAGAAGGCGCGCGCGCGGCGATCGAGGAGCTCCGGGGCAGAGGACAGCTCGTGCGGCGGGAGCGGCGACTCGAAGACTCGACGCGGAGATCGAGGCGAACGGTCGAAGCGGAGACGAGTGGGGGAGGCGAGCAGATCGAGGTGAGGCAGCGCAGGAGAGGGCGACGGTTCCAGAATTTCAGCTTGCGGTGGAAGAAAGGAAGTGAGAATAAATGAGATGGGGATTTAGGGCTAGGGTTGAGAGGGGGTATTTATAGAAGGGAATTAGAATGAGGGGTTAGGGATTAATCTGGGATTAATTAATAATCATGAAATAATTAAAAAGGCTGAAGAGATTTAATTAGAGAAGAGATATTTAGAGACCTGAAAATTAGTTAGGGAATTTTCGAGAAATAATTTTAGTCAAACGTAAAAATTACGCGGACTAAATTATTTCGGCACCGGATTAATTTAGACGAACGGATTTCGGATTTGGACGAAACAAAAATCGGTACGAAAGATTTTTGAACAGATCGAAATATTGGAACAGACAATTAAATTGAAACAAAATTTGAGAAAATTGCCACTTTATTAACTCGAAAATTCGAGATGTTACATTATGCGAGATATACATAGGTCTTGCAACAATTATATACCATATAACTACAAAAGATATCTTCCATACGTGCAATTAATTATTTTATCTAGTTAGTAATCCTTCTCTCCTCCATTCTAACACCAAGTATAGTGCTTAATATATGCGCAAAGGCTCTCTCCTAACTTTCAAGCAAATTCTCCTCCCCGTCAATCAACTAAAGCGAGGCAGCAGTACAGTAGACAATAGTTCTGGAAAGGAGAGATCAAGGAAATGGAGATGGAATGCTCAAACAAAAAGGCAAAATACGGCAGAGAGGTGTTGGGAATGAGAGGCGTTGGAGAAAGAACCAGCAAGGTGTTCCTCGTTCGTTCCACTAGCATGGGGCTATCCGGTCCTTAGAAGATGACGAGGACACCAAATCTGTCAAGAGTTATTAGTAGTTTTTCCACTACTTCGGCAACCTGCCAATCACCACAAAATTTTTTTAGGATTATTCACATATACTCTAGGATTTTGAACTTTTGTTTCAATTTTTTTCTTTAGTGACCAAGGACTCTCTATTGTTCTAGTTAAATTAGACATGTTGCAAGGGTAAAATAGGAGAGATGTTGCAATACTTAGAGTTATCACAACTATTCATTTAATTATATATAGTTAAAAATAGAGAAGTAACTAGTCAAAGGTATTAAAATGGTGAATCCGGTACCAAATATGATAGACCCAGTACCAATTTTTAAAAAACAATGGTTGAGATTAATTGAGAAGTGAGAGGTACCTCTAGTAACTCTTAATCACTGTAACGCATCTCTAAAACAAATAAGCAAAAAAATTTATGGACCAAGGATTTGCTACAGAAAGATCGACATCATTTATTTAGTATATAAAACTGCACACAAACTGCTATATATGTACACCTCAGACTTTATTTCTCTGCCGAGCATTACATAACATAGGGACGAAGCTACACTAAGGTGTCGGCGTACACTAAGGTGTCGGCGTATCCAAAATCCTTCATAAATTATTTTTCAATCCTAGTTTGTAGTGTTAATGACCCCATTAAAAACTGGTAATCCAGACGAGGATCACGGCAATGTATCCAAAAAATGACAATGTCGGTTGCAAGCTTCCAACATTAAAGTTGATGAACTTTTCATCACAAAAATGTGTTACTTATTCTCTATTATATTATACTGATCACATTCATAGATTCCATCCACTGCCTTTTGCTTAATCAATTCAGTTGCACAGTTTGAAAAATGATAAATATTATTCTACAACTCACAGTAAGCCGCACTAAAGTAGCAAAACTAGATGGAAAATATTCTTTGAACGAACACAGTTTGAGACGTCTCTACTAGACCTTTTTCAAGCTTAAAGGATATTATTTGGAGGTAAAATAGTCATTTGATGCTTAGAACTAAAATTGTCTCGGACTCAGCCCCAGTCACGATGCAACTTTGAAAACTCAGTGGAGATTGGTGATGGTGCAACAAGGCTCGGTGTACACGCGCTCTAGGTGAGGTTGACGGTATCTTGCCTGATGCCTCCCCTTCGCAACCCTGCATCCATGGCCACTTTGAGTACTTGTCATAAGAAAAAAGTTGAAGTACCGGTTACATGGTCACATATATAAACCTGCTAGCTCCATATTTTACTATTTCCATGTAGTAGTTTATAAATAACAGACGAAACTAGTTGCAGGACTTTGGTAGGACGTGCAGTGCAAATTAATACGCACGCACTGAATTGATTTTGATCCATGTTTTAAGAATTAAAGACCATGTCAGAGGTATGCACCACATTGCAATGAAGTTGAATCATCGCAGCATTAAGACAATGAGCAGCTAAGTCACAGTTCATGTTTTTTTTTCCTTTCTGTCAATGCTCACTTATTTTTCTTTGTATATTTTTAATTGTTTTTCGAAGGAAAAAACTTATAATTTGACCTGCGACCCGTGCTCTTTTTAAGCAAGGCCAGCTGTTTTAATGGAGGCAAAGAGGCACAGTTCTGCACAATCAGAAGAAGAAATAGAAGACACATTCACTATGTCAGTGGCAACGTAGGATCAGAGGATCACACTGTTCATACCACATGTTACAACCCTGCTCACTTTTCCTGGCCCCAGCCTTGTTTAATTTTGACATAATGTTGTTGCAGCCGATTTGGCTCAAAAGCACAAGAAATGAAACAACCTTCATAACAATACCTCTGTTCATCAGTTTGTAACTGGTACGTGCACTAGTGCTTTAGGCAATACTGAAATAGAAACTTCATAGTTTTAAACTTCTTTCAATATACCATAGGTATTGAAGAAGTTGATGTGTCGGCTTGCTCCATATGTCTTACATGTCCCATTAACGATTGATCCCACGACTTTCTCCTTGGCGGTCCTTGGTAGCATCCATCCCATTACATTAGTCACTCTCTTGTCCCTTTACCTACCTACCACACCACACGAGAGACTGATCAAAGATATGTAGTACATAGACAATGTTTGTCCATTAAAATACGTTGGCAGAGGCTGTGATCCATTCCTTCAATCAGATATCCAGATTGTTGCTAAAATTCATGAAAAAGAAATGATTATACGCAAATTATAAGGGAGGGGGCGGGGGTGGGATATATACTTTGGCCCTGCAAGGATTATAAAATCAGCACAATCTCTCCAAAACATGCAAGCAAATTTACCTCCTAAAAAATTGAAAAGCTTCCGTAGGCAAGATCGATTAGCATTTCAGCTTTCAAAGGTGGCAGAATACTGAGCCAAAAGGGTGAATGAGAGACGCTGGGAAAGGAGTCAACACGTGGCTTCTGGTTCTTTGCGCAAGCATGGCCAGAAAAATTACGGAGACGCTCAAGCGGCTCAATCAGGCAGGGGCGCAGTACTACCGTTTACGTAGTACCACCATGCCGGCTTGCCAGTTACTCAATCCTTTCCAAAATAAGTTTGTCTAGATTTAACTAATAATTTCTATAAATTCGATTACCTTCAAAAATATATAAAGCTTGTACTTTAGAATTTTTAAATTTATTATAAGAAATACATTAGAATATATATATATATATATTATTACAATTTATATTAATTTTTAGTCAAAGATAGTTTGGTAAAATCTTAATGTAAACTTATCATGGGATAGAGGTAGTACCATACAATTTCCAAGGGGCTTTTCGCATAGAGTGCATAAATCTTGATTCTTTAATTAATTACAAAATTTTCTTAAGTGACAGAGGAATCTCTGTTCTAAGTTAAATTCAGGCATGTAGTTCCCGCTTGCCCTATGTCTAAGGAGGGGTCTAACCACTTTGAGTCTTTGTATGCAACATTTCACTACATTTCCATAAAAGACTGTTTACATAACTTTAACTCATCAGCTCATGGTCATAAGAAACAATTTTAAGAGGCAAAACAAAGCAATAAAAAGTCATAGACAAAGAATTTGCAACAAAAAGATCAACATTATATTTTTTATAAATAAATCTGCAAAAAAAAATTCAATTAGAATGAAAGAACCTTGAATATTTGAGAAACGGAAATATATTGATGTTCATCTACTTCAACATCTCAATTATTATAAAACTAAATATTTTACATCCTGAACTATCTAAAAGCATCTAAATAACCCATTTATCAGAAAACTGCACTACTTCTTATATTATTATACCGATCACGAAAGCAGGTCAACTGGCTGCCTTTTGAATTACCTCCCTTCTGCTGCACAGCTTGAACAACGGTAAAAATGTTCTAGAGCATAGCATGGTCTAAGCCACAACAAAGAATTAAGGCAGACTAGATACAAAACCTTCTTAGAATCGACAGTTTCAGATCGTGTTTTCCAAGCAAAAAGTGGCATGAGATTATAGGCAACACAATCCTCAAAGCTTCGGTATATCACACTCTGTCACGATGTATTTTGACAACTCAAAAAGGAACTGATGGCGATGTAATAAGAGTCTAGATAGACACACTGCACAGCAGATTGGTGGCATCGTTGCTGATGCCTTCCATTCACAGTCCTCCCTCGCTCCACGGCTAGTCGTAGTGTGTTACTTGGTCACAACGAGGCAGCAAGCTAGCTCTATATCTTTTCTCTGCCTTAAACCGACAAACCCCTCCCTCTGTCTAAAAAGAGTGGCTGCCACTCGCCAGAATGCACCGCCGCTAGTGAAAAAGCTACTGCCTGAGTCGGCGCTTGTCACCATGAGGAACATGCTGTGTTCACTGGTTTACAGGAGAAAGCGTGAGCACAAGTGCAAAACCTCACACCCGTGGCAACCTTTCAATATAGGCAATAGAGTTCTGTGTCGGTTTCTTTCTAGATACCTCCCATTCTCTACTGATCACACCACTTTCTCTCCTCTGATCCTTACTATTGCATAATATAGCATCCATCCCATCCCATTCTCTCCCTTTGTCCCTTTGCCTATAGCTACTACACAACACGCAATATTTATAACAACTAGATACATGTGTGCGCAATGTTTCTTCATATAAGTGTGTATGCAACGGTTGAATTCATTCTCTACAACCATGAAGAAGGGATCACACGACACACGTAATTTATGCGAGATGTACATGGGCCCTGCAACCATCGGACCATGAAATTGCAAAATATATTTTTCACACATGCAGTTCTTTACTCTCTGAAATGACACTAGCTTGCTTCTCCTCTATTCTAACACCAACCATAATCATCAGCACAAGGCTCTCTGCGAAAGCTTTCAAGCAAATTCACCTCCACAGCACAAGCTAACATAAGCAACAATAGCTTCTGAAAGGACGCTAAAACGAAAGGGTTATGAAAAACAGAGGATGCAAGAAATGGAAGGTACCGGGGAAGCCAGCACAATGTCTCTGATCTGACCATCTGAAAATTGGCCTTCAGATCCTCAAAAAGTGATGGAGACCCTTATATAGCCCGACCAGCCAGACATATGGCACACTAGCTAGTTTATCGCTGCCTCAGCAGCTTGCTAACTAGCTTGCCATTTTTCTAAGAGTTTTCGATGGCTTAGGATTTTTGAATCACTACCATTTTCTCAAGTGGTTGATGTTTTCAGTCTAATATATTGGACTTTCTCTATGGAAGATGGACCAACTATTAATTATGGATGAAAATCTAGCACTATGTTACCTTACCCTTAGTGTTAGATTAATTTTTTCATAGTAAAGCTACTTAAAAAATAGTAATCATACCCATTAGGCCACGGTATTGTTCTTGACGCACATATGACACCACGGAATCTGATAGTAATCACTACAGGTTATGCCAGATACAAGTTTCTCTCTATGCATGAATCGAAAGAATAGACAGATAAAAGTTGTATCATGTGCAACTTACTATAACCCATCAATCTGCTGCTTCTATATTAATTTTGAATTTCCTTATTCCTTCAGTGCTCATGAATATCGTAGTAATTGTTATGTTTGGAGGGAGGGCACGGCGTAGGAGAGAAGAGAGGATGAAGAAAGGGCCCATCGCTGTCTGATGGGAAAAACCTCATGTTGCAAGAATTATGATTCATTTAGAATTTATACAGGAAAACCTCAAGTTCAATTCTGGCATTTGAGTCTCAAATTTTTGTTCTGTCTGCCTGACTTTTTGAGACCTTGGCTCAATCCAATGAAGGCTTTCACCTTTTGACCTCATGATTTTGAACTAGATCTGGCTCAAAAGCACAAGAAAAGGGCCCACTAAGAACTATTACCTCCGGTTTAAAATTATTAACACCGTTAACTTGTGAAATCAACTTGACCATTCATCTTATTCAAAAAAATCTGTTCAAATGTGTAAAATTATTAGTAATGTTTAAATTCCCATTAATAATAATGTCGGCATTTCGTTTTGCCAGCACAGCAGAATTTGTGTATCAGAGATGGATTCGTCCTCGTTGAGGTGGCCTAGTCTACAGGAGCTCACGAAATTTAGCCTTGTTCAGGCCGTCATGGAGATGTAATACCCCACATATAGGATCAGAGTGTGTATAGATCGTAGAACTCCAAACAACAAGGTTACATGGCACTAGGGTTCTTGCTCGAGCAAGAACTCTAGGTCTTTCGCATGAGCTAGGTTGTCAAAAACCCATTGGATCTGTTTAACTAGGGTCCCCGATGCACCCTTATATAGAGGTCGGACCAGAGTTACAATGTGTGAGACCCTCTTCCAGGAAGGAGTGTCTTTGTGCCACAAGTACCAATCTCTGGATCGGTTGTTGGTACGCACATTAAGAACAAAGCAATATTATTACACATACAGGTTCGACATAGTACAAGTCTTAGAAAGGGTCTAACAAACATAGTCTATATTACAACCATCAAGTCAGCGCAGCGACTTTATTCAAACATCACACTACTAGGAGACTAATACTACACCACAGGCAAACTCGAGTGAAGGATGGGACTTCTAATCTTCATAGTCGGTATCATCCTCATCGTCTGCATCTTCTGAACAAAACAACAGCAGGGGGAGGGGTGAGTACGAAGGAGAGGTAGGGTTCGCAGAAGCGAAACAAGGGAAGGCTTGAGGTTTTTATTTTTGCGAAAAGCAAGTTTTTTAGCAAAGGCTTCCTAATGGATAGATTTTTAAACCCGATAGAAAACATCATTTGTCATGTTTTAGTAGGGTGGACCTGAGGAAGGCTTTCACTCCCCCCATGAGTTCCCCAAATTTTTAAACGGACACTAACACGCTTCCATGCAGGCCCTCAGCACATAGCCAACACATTTTCAAAACACGGGCATCTACACCCACTCACACGACAATGATATTATAGAAAACTAATCATAGGGTATCCGAACAAATAGCATGGCATTACCGTGACAATGGCCTATCCGAAAGGATTTTACACTCTGCAGAGGTTGTACACTGTACCCACAGGTTATGCTACTCCTAATCAATAGAGTTGCATAACGTTTACCCCACAACCACATAAGCTTCCAAAGATTCCACCCAAGATGTACACACGGCTATCCGTCGGGGTATCATCCTTCCGATGACGCGACAGTACATTTTTGGAGCCGAATTGTGAGGATTTACCACAGTCACATCTTTTTCTGGTCCCCTACTACGCTGGGTATTACCAAACAAGGGGCTATATCCGTGGGCTTACGGTCCTATGACAGGGGCAATTACATAGTCGAGAGCTAGGCAGTGAGTTATCTCACGCCCTTCTCTTGTCCTCTTTTATCCTACCGACCTCCTAATGGCTCGATGTGGAATACTTACATAACAGGGATAAGTCCTGCCCAATATGTACAGGTTCTGTGGTTGAACGAAATTGCTAAGTTAAGTACTAACGAACCGGTCCTTATATGGCAGGGGTGACGTAGTCGTCCACGGCAGGTGGACCAAACCGAAGCCTACACACCTATCACTATCGCCTCTTATGAGCCGCACCCCACGACCAAAATCAACCCTATTCACCTAACACCAGTTGCACTATGCCCGTCCCATTTTATTTTACTCACATCACCAAACACATTTTAACACATTTGCAAAAGGGTGATGTAAGGTGTGGCGATGCGAGGCACCGCAATAGGGGTTCTTAGCATTTTTCTAAACAAGGCAACTTTCTGTTCATTAAAAGTATTTAAGGAATAGAAATCCTATTGTTAACAAGTGTGTGTTATCAATTGGTTAACAAGGTGGCATTTATATTAACCACAGCAAGTTACTGGCATAAATATAAATACCTAGAATCAAGTAAGAACTAAACTACACAATGTTTAACACATTTTAAAACATAGGCAAGCATTTAGCTCTTATAGGTGCAGCAGTAAACATAGGTTCAATGTGGTTCAAGGGGGTGTTTGGACTTGCCTTCTGCGGCGTCTTCGAGTTCTTCTTCGTACTCGAGATCTTGAGGTTCTTCTTCGTACTCGGGCTCTTCTTCGGCTACAAACAACAATCACAATAAGACTACTAAAGAAAAAGCTACGAAACTACAAAAGAAAGGAGCACCAAGTAAAACATGGAGTTCGGATAGGCTAGGATGGTAGGGCTCGTGGTTGTGGACACGAAATCAGGGTTTCGTGGATGTGGACATGAAATCGGGGTTTCGTTGATGCTCGGAGTTTTCGTGGAAGTTCGGGGTTTTGTGAAAGTTCGAGGACTTGTGGACACGTGAAAGTGAATGTTCGGGGTTTTGTGAAAGTTCAGGGATTCGTGGACACGTGAAAGTGAAAGTTTGGGGTTTTTTGGAAGTTCGGGGATTCGTGGACACGTGAAAGTGAGAGTTCGGGGTTTTCGTGGAAGTTTGGAGTTTTGTGAAACTTCGGGGTTTTGTGGAAGTTCGGGGATTCGTGGACATGTGAGCTGTGGCCGTGTCCGTGGACACGTGGTTCGTGAGCTGTGACGTGTCCGTGGACACGTGGATCGTGTCCGTACCCATGTCCGTGACCGTGGACACGGGTTCGTGGCCGTGCCCAAAGTGGACACGTGGTTGTGTCCACGTCCGGGGACCTAGGACTGAGTGTGAATTCTTGGCATGAACATGAGTGCACGTGTGTGGGCCTCGGAGCGCTCTGCGCATCAGGCACGCTTTGGCGCGTTCTGGAGTGCACTGGCGTGGTCTGGGTGCTTCGACCCGCTTGCGCGCATGTGAGGCGTGGCCTCGGGGGTGCCAGATGTGGTGGTGGCAGTGGGGTGCTCTCCGTGGCTAGCGGTGAGCCGGAACGGTGGTGGTGGCAGCTGTGCGCTGGACGCGCACTGGGCTCGCTCTTTCCAGGGCGCGCGGTGCGGCCAGAGGGGCGTCGCCCCTTGCTCGGTCTTCGATCGGCCTTCTAGGACCGCCCGTGCGTGTGTCTCTTGTGCGCCTAAGTATGGATAGGTGTGTGACCTGTAACGACCGGGATTTTCCTTACCTTTCGATAAGTCTCGATCTTCCGTGACTTTGCCAATCCCAGAAGTTTGGCAAGCACGATATCACAAGTGATCAATCAAGAAACCATAACAGAAATATTAAACAAGAAACAAGAATAGAAAATAGCAGGTCGAAGTGAAATTATTAGAATAAAATCCTCCAAAGGGGTCCATCGGCACGCAGGCCAGAAACTTCTCAGAGCAGATATATCACTATCGTGAATCCAACAAAAACAGCAGCGGAAGAATCAACGTGGCAGCAGTAGCGAACCTCCTCCACACAGGCTAGCTTGAGCGCAGGAGCGGACGTCACGGATCGTTAGAGACGTAGCTGAAGTCGAAGCTGAGAGTATCCTCTGAAAACAACAAATTAGAAAGCCGTGAATACGAATACTCAGCAAACCGCGTACTACCTAACTACAATGTATGCATGCATGCAAATGGTTTCAAGGGTAAAGGCATGGCTCAAGTGCTAAATGCAAGTTTAAAATATTTATTTTATTTAAAGATGCAAGAAAGCTTTTACTTTAAAACTGCCAAATTTTATTATCTTGCCCCGCAGAGATCTTCGTTATCTCGGACAGGGGTTTATTTTAATGCCGATGTAAACTCCAGACTCGGCCACAGCTCAAAGGTCGGAGTCAAAAACATTTTGAAAAAGGAGAGGTGGAAGAAAACAAAGCTACTCAACGAGGAGCACAACTCAGGGGGGTGTCCTTCCAAAAGGACGTGGCAATACGCATCGACTAAAACTCTGCAGAGGTTATGCACCTAGACCCACGAGATGCGTCATCCGGAACTACCGTCGTAGCCCCGACGAACACACAAGACCCGTCCACAAGCTTCAACTGGCGTCATCCGTCCTCCAGGATAGGGATCCCAAAAGCCTACGCAATCAGGTCCTGGAGCTGTGAAGAGCCTAGCACTGATCAGGTGGGGTATTTCGATCTCATGTGGAGAGTCAGAGCTCTACACCACACTAACACAACACTGCCAACCCACAGGTAAACAACCAGTCTCAGCAAACTTCAAGATCAAGCCAACTGCCCATACAGGGTAACGTAGTGTGCATGGTTATCAACTGAGTGTACAAGGCTCGAAGGACTCGGTCCTTAATTGCCGGGGTAGGCACCATCTCCAACCTCAACGCCAACAACAACTCTCACGGAAAGATCCCAGCCCGGATCTTCCCGTTGTACCCGTAACAGGTACGCCCACAGGGACTTCCCAAAAGTCCCCCAGCTCCTTATACTCCAATTTACCCCCGCTAAATAGTTATGTATAGTTATTTGCAATACTCACACATTTGAATCACAATTCAAAATCATTTAACACAAATTCTATTTTTATAATGATAGGTGTGAGATAAAAATAAATGCAACTAAGCATGGCTAAGCATGAAATTAAAATAAATATTTTAAAGCAATCCTAGGGTTCATATTTGTGAAACAGTAAATAAGCACGGCTTAGGAATGTTGCTAGCACATTTTAAAATAGTTGGCATGTAAATTAGGGTTGCAAACAAAATATGCAGCTTAAAATACTGGGTACAAAGTGATCAAGGAACGCGGCTTACCTGGCAAATCGGGATCATAGTCGAGATCTTAATCGTCGAACTGAGCTGGCTCGCGGAACTCCTCCTTAGAATCAACAGCTAAACACAGCACGAACAGGGGTTAGACACTAGGTACGCGACGATTAAAACTGGAAATTAAATATAAATTGAAATTACTAGACTAAACGTGCGTAAAACGTTTCTCGGAACAACCCTACACGACAATCGTGACGAGACAAAATAACAGAACAATTTCGGGAATAATCGGAGATCAAACGGAGTTTCCAAAAATTGTAGACGATTGGGACTACAAAGAATTAGATTAACCGCAGAATTAATTAGCAATTAATCTAATAATTAATCGGAGAGGGAAAAAGTAATTGAGAAAGATGAAATTAATCTCACCAAGATCTCTAGAAATCGGAGATGAAACAATCGGAGACAAGGTGCTGTGACTAGAGGATGAAGACCAGCTCGCGGGAAAGGAATCCGTGCGGCGGTGCTCAACTTAGACTGGAGGTCAAAGGGAGGGTTGCAGCGCGCGATGAGGTCCACGGCGTGGGATCGGACAGGCAGCGCAGAAAATGGCGGATGACAGCGACGCAGGCGACTTGGCTCGGGGACGCGCGGAGATCGAGGCGGAGACGACGTGAGGACAGGGCTGCGGCGACAGAATCGAAGCACCAGGGTCGCACGACCGGCTGCAGAAGACGCGGAAACTGCTAGTGACGTTGACGGGAACGGCGTGGACAGCAACGCAGGCTCGGCTCGGGAGTCGAGGCAGGATGCGGTGCTGACGACGCGAGCAGGTGTGCGGGAATCGGAGCTGGGCAGAGCACGGCGAAAAAACGGCGGCGCACGCGGAGAGGCGGTTGCCAGGAATTTCGGCTTGCGGTGGAAGAAAGGAAAAGGGAAAAAAATGAGATGAAAATTAGGGATAGGGTTAGAGGGTATTTATAGGTGGGTGAAAATGGGGTTAGGAATTAATCTGGGAATTTAATTGAAAAACGTGAAACGATTAAGAAAGCTGAAGAAATTAATTAGAAAATATATTTAGAGATCCAAAACTTAATTAGGGAATTTCGGAAAATAACGTAAAGTACGCGGACTAAATTATTTTGGCACCGGAACAATTTAGATAAAATGATTTCGAATTGAGCGGAAAAAAATTCGAAATGAATGATTTTTGAACGGAACGAAAATTTGGGACAGACAATTTAATTGGAACAGAATTCGGGGAAATCGCCGCTTTATTTAATTCAAAATTCCGAGATGTTACAGACTCCTCCCTTACAGGATCTCGTCCTCGAGATCAAGGAGCAGACTCAAACAGATAGGGAAACTCCTTTCTCAGATCATCTTTCTTCTCCCAAGTAGCCTCTCGCTCAGTGTAGTTGCTCCACTGAACCTTGAGAAACTTGATCTTGAACTTTCGCGTTTCCTTGAACGCCTCATCAAAAATCTTCACCGGGTACTCCAGGTACTCGAGCGTGTCCTGAATATCCAAAGCATCAGGGACAACTCGCTCCTCCAGCACTCGAAGACACTTCTTCAAGTGAGAGATGTGGAACACCGGATGCACACTCGCAAGCTCGAATGGCAAGTCCAACCTGTAAGCAAGATCACCGATCTTCCTGAGAATCTAGAAAGGACCAATAAACCTCGGAGCCAACTTCTCTCGGACATGGAAGCGATGCGTGCCACAAAGAGGTGACACCTTGAGATACACCTAATCATCAACCTCAAAAGAAAGGAGCCTCCTCCTCTTATCCGCATAGCTCTTCTGACGGCTCTGAGCAACTCGGAGATGCTCTCTGATCTTCTCAACCTTCTCCTCAGCAACTCTCATAGAATTAGGACCAAGAAAGACCTCTCACTAACCTCTGACCATGTGAGCGAGGTACGACATCTCCTACCATTCAACGCCTCAAAAGGTGACATATCCAAACTGGCCTGAAAACTGTTGTTGTAAGAGAACTCTGCAAAAGAGAGACTGTCCTCCCAGCTCTACCCATAGGTGATCACACAAGCTCTCAATATATTCTCCAGAATCTGGTTCACATGCTATGTCTGATCATCTGTCCGAGCGTGATAAGCTAAACCGTACACCAGGTGTGTACCCATAGCCTCATGCAAACTCCTCCAGAATCTCGCGGTAAACTGAGGCCCGCGATCAGACAAAATGCTCCTCGGTGAACCATGCAAGCTCACAATGTGATCGATGTACAACTTGGCCAACTGATCAACTGAGTACCTCTTATTCACAGGGATGAAATGAGCGGTCTTAGTCAATCGATCCACCACCACCAAGATAGCATTATGATGGCGGGACGACAACGGCAAACCTATGATGAAGTCCATATTGATGTCATCTCATTTTCAAGAAGGGATCGACAGTGGCTTCAGCAATTCAGCTGGCCTCTGGTGCTCAGCCTTAACTCACCGACAAACATCACACAAGGCAACATACTCAGCAATTTCTGCCTTCATGCTAACCCACCAGAAACGAGTTCTCAGATCCTCGAACATCTTGGTGCACCATGGGTGGATAGAAAACCTCAAATCATGAGCCTCTCTCAGAATAGCATCCCGCAACTCTGGCACTCTCGGAACACAGATACAGTTCTCAAACCACAAAGCACCATGCTGATCCACACGAAAACCAGGTGCTTTGCCTCTCCTCATCTTCTTCAAGATCGATTGAACCTCTCTATCAAGCTTCTGAGCTAACTTGATCTCCTCTACCAACAACGGCTGCAACCTGAGCTCGCACAAGAAATTCTGAGGAACAATCTCAACTCTCAAACTGGCCAGATCTGCAAGAATCTCTGACTGCTCAGACATCAAAGAAGAACAATAGGCCTTACGACCCAAAGCATCGGCTACCATATTGGCTTTACCCGGGTGATAGTTAATGCTAAGATCGTATTCTTTGATCAACTCAAGCCCCCTCCTCTGCCTCATGTTCAGCTCTGACTGGGTGAAGATGTACTTGAGACTCTGGTGGTCGGTGAAGATCTCACATCTGTTGCCGATCAGATAGTGCCTTCAAATCTTCAAAGCATGGACAACAGCTGCCAACTCAAGATCATGCGTCAGATAGTTGAACGCATGGTTCTTCAACTGCCTCGAAGCATAGCACACAACTTTCTTGTTCTGCATCAGCACACAACCCAAACCCTGATGAGAAGCATCACAGAAAACCTGAAAATCCTGGTGAATATCCGGTAAGATCAGAACAGGCGCAGATGTGAGCCTCATCTTCAGCTCCTGAAAACTCCTCTCACAAGCATCTGACCAGACAAATGACACACCCAACTGAGCCAATTCGGTCATAGGCTTAGCAATTCTGTAGAAGTTCTCAATGAATAGCGATAGTAACCTGCCAATCCAAGAAAACTCCTCACCTCAGAGATTGACCTCGGAGACTCCCACTCCACAACAGTCTTGACCTTCTCAGGATCAACGACAAAGCCCTCAGCTATAACAACATGGCCAAAAAAGCAACTTTCTCAAGCCAAAACTTGCACTTGCTGAACTTGGCATACAGCTGATGAGATTTTAACCTCCCAAGCACAACTCTCAGGTGCTGCTCATTTTTTTCGGCTGACTTGGAATAGACGAGGATATCATCAATGAAAACTACCACGAACTTATCCAGCTCAGCTATGAACACCTTGTTCATCATGTTCATGAAGTAGGCAGAGGCATTAGTGAGTCCAAAAGAAACGACCAGAAACTCATAAGACCCATACCTCGTCACGATCGAAGTCTTCGGAATGTCAGAAGGACGAATCTTCATCTGATGATACCTTGATCTCAAATCAATCGAGGAAAAGAACTTCGCACCCTTCAACTGATCAAATAAATCATCGATCCTCGGTAAAGGGTACTTGTTCTTTATCGTCACCTTGTTCAAAGAACGATAGTCAACGCACATGCGCATTGACCTATCCTTCTTCTTCACGAACAGCACTGGGGCTCCCCACGGCGAAGCACTCGGCCGAATGAACCCTTTACTCAAGAGCTCATCAATGTGCTCCATAAGCAAAGCAAGCTCATCGAAACACATCTGATAGAAGATCGATCACGAACTCAACATCTCGATCTGGAGGATGTCCCGGCAACTCATCGGGAAATACCTCTGGGAACTCACGAACAACAGGAATCTACTCTAAAGATAGCTCCTGCAAGCTGCAAACTGAAGGTGAAACTCTAGACGCTCTAGGAGCACACACCACTCGAACACCGTGGTGGTTGACCAAAGACACAACTCTCTCAGCACAAGTGATGACTCTCTTGTGCCCCGCTAGCCAATCCATCCCCAAAATGACATCAATGTCATGCGAGGGAAGGACGATGAGATCGGCTAGGATGACCACACCGTCTATCAAGATCCGAACACCTCTACACTCAACATGACTCTTGAAGACTCCAGGAGGTGAAGGGGTAAGTGTAGGTATAGCTAAGAGTGAGGTAGGAAGACTGTGTGTGGACGCAAACGCTGACGTCACAAACGAATAAGTAGCCCCCGAGTCGAACAAAATCGTCGCTAGGTGGGAGTGAACCAAGAACTCACCAACGACAACGTCAGGTGCCTCCTGAGCCTCCCCCACTGAGATGTGGTTCAGGCGGCTGCGCGTGACCCTCGGCTGAGCAGCGCCACGGCCCGCTGAACGCACTCCTCGTCCTCCTGACTGGTGCGGTGGCCTAGCGAGAGTGGCAAACTGAGCACCACCTCCCCCAAGTCCCTGCTGCTGGTGCCTCAGACACTGAAACGCCTTGTGACCCTCCTGTCCACACTCAAAGCAGCGAACCGAGGGCTGACCCTCTGTCAGATGAAAAGAGGACTACTGCTGCTGCTGCTGAAAGGCACCTCTCTGGCTATGAGAACTCTACTGCTGGACTGAAGCTGGAGCAGGATTAGTGGATCGGGCGAAGGTGGGCTGTCTCGATCCCTGCTGGATATAACCACTGAAACGCTGACGCTGCGAAGCCTCACGACTGGGTCCCTGACCAAGAGCTCTCCTCTTAGCATCCCTGGATCGGTCGAGCTTCTGAAGTGACACCTTCAGAGCTAGGCATCTGTCAATCAGCTCATAAAGGTTGAACACCTCTGTCCAGGTACGGGAGCATCTCAAGTCGTAGGTCTTTTCAGAACCAGTACATATTGCGACGCTCAGTCGAGACCTCCTCA
Source organism: Zoysia pacifica (assembly GCA_001602315.1). NCBI lineage: Eukaryota > Viridiplantae > Streptophyta > Magnoliopsida > Poales > Poaceae > Zoysia > Zoysia pacifica. The sequence continues at coordinate 132,209 of BCLH01000428.1, forward strand.
GGTGCAAAACGGCTCAGCTGAGTGAAGCGGTTGGTGTACTCGGTGACAGACATACCCCCTGACGAAGAGTACGGAACTCCTCCACCTTCGCCTCTATGGCTCTCTCTGAGATGTGGAAACCACGGAAAGCGGTGACGAAGTCGTCCCAGGTAAACTGCTCAGGCTCATCAAGTGTGGCTTATAGAGTGTCCCACCAAGCACCAGCTGCACCTGTCAACTGGTGTGCTGCCAGACGAACTGCCTCCTAGTCGTCACACTGAATCAGGTCCAGCTTCTTCTCGATATCCCTGAGCCAATCGTCAGCATCCAGAGGATCGACTGCACGGTCAAAAGTAGGAGGGCGCATGCTCAGAAACATCGCCATGTGAGAACCGGCTGACTGGTGGTACGGTGCTGCGTTAGAAGCAGGAGCACGACCATGAGGCTACTGCTGTGACTGCTCGACGATACGCTCAAGCAGAAGCGTCTGTCGAGCCATCACCTCCGCCAGGTTCGGAGCAGCTGGAAGCTCCTCAGCAGGCGCGGCAACAGCAGCAGGCTCGAACCTAGGGTCCATGACAACTCCTCTGCCACGACCTCCGGCCTGAGGGGCAGGGGCTCCAGCACGCCCACGGCCACGCCCTCGACCAACACCAAGTGCGTCAGCCGTAAGTGGCACTGGTACACGGCCTCCAGCGCTGCGACCACGACCTTTGAGGACAGCACCACGACCTCACCCAGTGGGTGGCGGTACCTCAGGGTCCTCCAGAGTAGTCTCCTCAAAACGAATGTGAAGGTGCCCAGACCTTCTCAGAGCCATCTGTTGCAGGAAAACAATTCTGATTAAAAAGATAGCATTAGCATAACAGAATTACTGAAGAAGATAGAAAGCCAGCAGATCGGAACGAAGATAACTAAACAAGCACTATTTTAAGCAAACAAGACTTCCACCAAGCAAACGACAAGATTTAAGAAAACAACTTTCATGATGATGGTTTGTTAGCAGATTAGGAAATCTAGAAATATTCCTTAGTTACGTCTAGTTCTACGGTTTCGCTCCTACGGTCAAGTATGGCTCTGATACCACCTGTAACGACCGAGATTTTCCTTACCTTTCGATAAGACCCGATCTTCTATGACTTTGCCAATCTCAGGAGTTTCGCAAGCATGACATCACAAGCGATCAATCAAGAAACCATAACAGAAATATTAAACAAGAAACAAGAATAAAAAATAGCAGGTTGAAGTGAATTTTTAGAATAGAATCCTCCAAAGGGGTCCATCAGTACGCAGGCTGAAAACTTCTCAGAGCAGATATATCACTATCGTGAATCCAACAAAAATAGCAGCAAAAGAATCAACGTGGCAGCAGTAGCGAACCTTCTCCACACAGGCTAGCTCGAGCGCAGGAGCGGACGTCACGGACCATCAGAGACGTAGTCGAAGTCGAAGCTGAGAGTATCCTCTGAAAACAACAAATTAGAAATCCGTGAGTACGAATACTCAGCAAACCGCGTACTACCTATCAACAATGTATGCATGCAAAGGGTTTCAAGGGTAAAGGCATGGCTCGAGTGTTAAATGCAAGTTTAAAACATTTTATTTTACTTAATAGATGCAAGAAAGCTTTATTTTAAAACTGCCAAATTTTATTATCTTGCTCCTCAGAGATCTCCGTTATCTCGGACGGAGGTTCATTTTAATGTCGATGTAAACTCCACACACGGCCACAGCTCAAAGGCTAGAGTCAAAAATATTTTGAAAAAGTTGAGGAGGAAGAAAACAAAGCTACTCAACGAGGAGCACAACTCAGGGGGGTGTCATTCCAAAAGGATGTGGCAATGTGCATCGACTAAAACTCTATAGAGGTTATGCACCTGGACCCACGAGAAGTGTCATCGGAAACTACCGTCGTAGTCCCGACGAACACACAAGACCCATTGACAAGCTTTAACTGGCGTCATCCGTCCTCCAGGATAGGAATCCCAAAAGCCTATGCAATCGGATAACACTAACACAACACCGTCAACCCATGGGTAAACAACCAGTCTCGGCAAGCTTCAAGATCAAGCCAACTGCCCATACAGGGTAATGTGGTGTGCATGGTTGTCAACTGAGCGTACAAGGCTTGAAGTACTATGTCCTTAATTGCCAGGGCAGGCACCATCTTCAACCTCAACGCCAACAATAAGTCTCACGGAAAGATCCCAGCCTTCCTTCTCGTTGTACCCGCAACAGGTATGCCCACAGGGACTTTCCAAATGTCCTCCAGCTCCTCATACTCCAACCTGCCCTCGCTAAATAGTTATGTGTAGTTATTTGTAAAACTCACACATTTGAATCACAATTCAAAATCATTTAACACAAATTCCATTTTATAGTGATAGGTGTGAGATAAAAATAAATGCAACTAAGCATGGCTAAGCATACAAAATAAAATAAATATTCTAAAGTAATCCTAGAGTTCATATTTGTGGAACAGTAAATAGGCACGGCTTAGAAATGTTGCTAGCACATTTAAAAATAGTTGGCAAGCAAATTATGGTTGCAAACAAAACATACAGTTTAAAATACCGGGAACAAAGTGATCAAGGAATGCGGCTTGCCTGACAAATCGGGATTGAAGTAGAGATCCGGATTGTCGAACTGAGCTGGCTCGCGGAACTCCACCTCGGGAACACCGGCTAAACACAAAACGAACAGGGAATTAGACACTAATTATGCGACAAATAAAACCGAAAATTAAATCTAAATTGAAACTATTAGGCTAAACGTGCGCAAAACGTTTCTCGAAACAACCCTACACGACAACGCGACAAGACAAATTAACGGAACAATTTGGGGATAACCGAAGATTAAACGGATTTCTTCGAAAATTGTTGACGATCGAGATCACAAGGATTTAGATTAATTGTAGAATAATTAATTGTAGATAAATTAGCAATTAATATAACAATTAATCAAAAAGAAAAAAAAGAATTTAAGAGAGGGGAAAATTATTCTCACCGAGATCTGAAAATCGGAGACGGAAATTCAGAGTTGTGCACTAGAAACCGGACAATTGGATGGCGCACTGGATAATTTTGAGAAGAGGACTGGAAACCGGGGTACTGGAGTCGGTGACGTGACGGGGTCAACCGCCTAACGCGGGTAGGCGCTGGCTTCCACGCGGCGAGGACAACGCGGCTTGGGCTGACGGCGACGCGGAGCGCGCGGTTGAACCCAGCGGACGGAGCGGCGGCGGGATCGAGGAGAGCGGCACGGGTACCGAAGTCGCGCGACGGGGACGGTGTGGTGACGCGGCGCGAGAGATGAGGCGAGCAGAGCGGCGCGGCTGCAGAACTCTCGGGCTTGCGGTGGAAGAAAGGAAAAGGGGAAAAGAAAATGAGATAGAGATTAGGGATAGGATTAAAGGGGTATTTGTAGTGAAAAGAGATAAGAATGAGGGTTAGGAATTAATTCAGGAATTAATTGAAAATCGTAAAATAATTAAGAAAGCTGAAGAAATTAATTAGTGGCTGAGAACATTAATTTCGGTTTCGACAAAAACTCGCGGATCAAAATTATTTTGGCACCGGAACAATTTAGATAAAATGATTTTGAATTTAGACGGAACAAAGTTCGGAACAACTGATTTTTGAACGGAACGAAAATTGGGACAGATAATTTAATCGAAACGGAATTTGGGGAAATTTTGCTGCTTTATTAATTCGGATGTTACACGTGAGCTATAGTCGTGTTCGTGGACACGTGGTTCGTGAGCTGTGATGTGTCCGTGGACACGTGGATCGTGTCCGTACCTATGTCCGTGACCGTGAACACGGGTTCGTGGCCGTGCCCAAAGTGGACATGTGGCTGTGTCCATGTCCGAGGACCTAGGACTGAGTGTGAATTTTTGGTGTGAACGTGAGTGCACGTGTGTGGGCCGGGGCACATTTTGGGCGCGTCGGGCGCGCTCTGGCGCATTCCGTACCTGCTCTGGCGCGTTCCTCATGCGCACTAGCTTGGTCCGAGAGCTTCGACCTGCGCGCACGCATGTGAGGTGTGGCCTCGAGTGTGCCGGCTGTGGTGGTGGTATGGGGTGCTCGCCGTGGCCGGCGGTGAGCCGGAACGGCGGTGGTGGTGGCTGTGCGCTAGACGCGCACTGGGCGCGCTCTGTCCAGGGCACGCGGCATGGCCAGAGGTGCGTCGCCCCTTGCTCAGGCTTTGATCGGTCGGCTAGGACCGCCCGTGCGTGTGTCTCCTGTGCGCCTAAGAGTGGGTAGGTGTGTGACCTACGAAGGAATTGTGCGGCCCGTTGGTTAGGGACCAAGGCCGCGTCTTTGTCTCTGGGCGCGCGCCGGTGAAGTGGTGGCGATGCCGTGCAGAGGCCCCAGATGGCTGGGCCAAGGGCCATGAGAGAGTGACGCCTCGAGTGCTCCTGGTGTCGTGAGTGATTGAGTGAGCTCGCCATCACCGGCGGTGAGTCGAAATGGCAGCAGCGTGGTGCCGGGGGCGCGTGGCGGTGAAGCTTCGTGGAGTGAAGCCGTGGCTGCCTAGGCGACCTCTTCCTTGTGCATGGGAGCATCCTAAGGGTGCGGGGAGTGTGCTCGAGGCCTCGGCCGGGCCAATGGTGGTGCCCCGGGGGTTGGCACCATGGCCCGGCGGCGGCGGAAGGGGGGTGCACGTCGAGCGGCTGAGGGGTGCGCTCGGCTGCTACCTCCTATGCTCGATGAGCTTCCTAGCAGGCCGGGGGTGCTCTAGGGTGGCGGCCAGTGGGTAATGGCCGCCTAATTTGGGCTGGCACCAGTGGGGTGCGGCGGCCGGCCGTGTGGAAGACGACGGAGGGGAAAACTGAAATTAGAGCTTCCTTCAGCGGGCTCAAGATGGGGAGACCTGTGAAACGCGGTGGCAGTGTGAAGGGCACGCGCGGGCGATGGGGAAACCCGTTCTATAGTTGGCTCAGCGAAGTGGGGCTCCGACCGACACGGCTGCGGCGGGATAGTGCATTGAAGGTGAAATTTGCCAGCTGGGGCGAGCGGTGGCAGCTGGCATGCATTGTGGCGCGTCGAGGCACGCCGGTGCTCGAGGTGCAGCCAGCGCGGCGCTATGGCGTTCTGATTTCCAATCGGCGCAGCATGGTGATGAGCTCGCCATTACTCGCGATTTGACAGTGCGCTGAATTTGGATTCGCTTTGACGGCCGTCGACACGCGCAGTGAAGCTTGTGAGGAGTTACTCCCGCCGGTGCGATGGCGCTTGACGCGGCGGCGCGGCAACTGCGACAGCGTACGGCGATGGCGTCGCGTGGCTGTGCAGTTTTGCTCAAACTGTCTGCGGGGAACGATTGGCACGTGGCTGGCCGTGAGAGGCGACGGAGCCACGAGGTGACGGTGATGTTCGCTGGCCGTTGGACAGCATCGAGGGCTCGATCGGCGCGGCGTCGGCCAGGTGGCGCTCGAGGCTTGCGCGGTGGGGGCGAGCCGAGGAATAAGGCGTGGCGCGCGCGCCTCACGCGTGAGATGGGCCAGAGAAACTAGCAGGCCGGCTGGCCCAGTGAGGTGTTAAACCTTTTTCCTATTTTCTAAAGATTTAGGAATTTTCCAAACTCCACAAACAAGCAAATAAATTCCAAAAAGATCAAAAGCTGAAAACAAAAAAAATCAAACACTTGGCAAATTTAATTTTCAATTTTGGAATTTTCCTTTTTTTTGCTATGTTGTTCTAGTTTAGTTTTTATTTTTGAAAATTTTTAAAAGAGTCTAGAAAAGTTCGGTTCACCCAATAAAGAAAAGAATTTTTTTTTCATTTTTCCTTAGTTTGAAATTTTGGGATGTGACACAGTGGCTTGGTGCCTAAGTAATCAGATGGCCCCTGATGGGTGGGGACACAAGCATCTAGAGTTGTTGCGCCTGGCAGCTTCTGATTGTCAGATCATCATGTCATCGTCCTTGTCTTGGTCTTGTCTAGCGTGGGTGGGACAAAGTCAGTTTTTTCCCTTCACCGTCCAGCATAGTGTTAGGAATCTCCTTACATGTCAAAGGTTGGTTGTCGAAAGCGGTGCTCGACCCAGAAGTTGGACAAGTAAAGCGGGCCCTGACCCGGGGGTCTGACGAGAGAGGTGTCACTCGACCCAGACGTCCAGAGGGCCTTGGTCTGGTGGGGTAGACCCACGACCTGCAATACTATGGACCGTCTTTTATGGCCGGGCCTTTTGATTGAGCCAAAACTATAGATATCTAAGGTATACGATCTCGACAAATAAAACAAATTATAATAAAAGAGTCCTTTTAAAATAGACCATGTAATGTTGTTTCATCTCCTAAGAGGTAAAACACGAATTCGATCTCAACCATTGATTATATAAGTAAACATGTCCCTGATTACCGTCACCTATCAAAACTTACTAATAACTTTCCAAATTGAATTATTCAGCCATTAATAATTATTCAAAATACTTTACCTCCTAGAAGGTAAAAGAACAATTTAAATCTCGGGATCAATGCAAATGAACGGTCCATATTCATTTGGGTCTATTTTAAAAACAGTCTAATAAAATACTTTATATGTATCATACTTTTTTGAATAAAATGAGTGGTCAAAGTTGATGTTAGAAATTAATCGTCTCAATATTTTAAAACCAGAGAGAGTACATTATTATTGTGTTCGGCAATTTGCTGATGGGGGACGGAGTTGTGTGAATCATACCACAATTAGCTAGTGGAGACTTTGCAGACATAAGTTTCTTACAATGTACAGTAGACAATAGAGATATTGATGTGTGCGTTGATAGTGAAAATCGGCAGTAACAGCTGATTTGGCTTAATCTGATGATTGGATAACTAAATAGCCAAGTTAGTCGGTTTGTATGTAATTTTTCTCTGTTTATTCATATGTTGCAGGTAATATCCAGAGATGTGCAATGGGATATTGTACTAGCTACATGACCCGAACTCTGCTTGTGAAGATGTCTGTGCTATCCAGGTAGTCAATCAAGCAGCTTTTAGACGTCACCGGAGCTGGAAGCAAACTGATGCATGTCATGGAGGAAAATAAGTGTATTTCAGCGGATAATGCTCATCCAAGATGAGAAGGTGAAAAATCCAAAGCATTTCTAAAATGTTCTGTACACCTATTTTCATTTTTTGTTTCTTAGATGTTTTGCTGATCGAAGCACTCTAGTTTTCTCCACGGAAAAAAGAGTATATCTTTGCTTGTTTGGTGTAAAGCAGCTGCACGATTGCTGTTCGGCACATCTGCTGAGCAACTGTGTGATGGTTTGTTTCCGGATGTCTCCCATTCACAACTGATCAAACCACTTCCTGTCCTCTTATCCATGCTAGCATAATAGGGTTAGCACCCATCAGTCCCATTGTCCCTTTGCCTAGCTATCAACCACAACTCGCAACATTTATAAATCAATCCTACTACTTACATGCTGCTAGCCACATGTATGGCAATATATGTCGACAGGGGTTGTATTCATTTCTTCCAGCCAGATAGAGATGGCTAATACTAACAATCAAGAAGCAATCAAACATAATTTATGCCTTGCAATGATCAGACCACATAACTGTGGAAGATATCTTTCACCCGTGCAATTCTTTACTCTCATAAATGCTAGCCTTGCTTCTCCTCAATTACACTAGTAAAGGGTGACATACAGCATAGAGATGCAGGCCAGGAATGAGAGGCGTTGGAGGAGGAGGTAGCACGATGTTTCCGATCAGCTGCACCAGATCGTTGGATCATCCTAAAAATAAGGGAGATGCCGATGTGCTTTCCTGCACTATTTCCCCATTTCCTCAATGACTTGCCATCACTGCCGTTTTTCAAGAGGTTTTTAAAGATAGCCTACTATTTTCAAACTTTATGTAATTAAAATTCCATCATGTCGCTCAGGGTTTCCTAGTCTAAGTTGGACATCTTTTTCTCTCGCAAAAAAAAAAAAAACTTACATCTTTAGGCACCATGCCGTAGCTTTAGGACACCATGTTTTTAATAATTTAGGAATCCAAATAAGTAAACTCTGATACTCAGGAAATCGTATTATTTGCCTAATAATTTTAGCAAATCGTCTGCAGACATTAACTTGGACCGGAACAACGATGGAGCAATAATTAGCGGCGGTAATAGCTAGTTCGCTGGTGCCAACTACTACTAGTACACTCTTGATGGAGATGATGGGTAAGGTCCGCTTGCTTAGGTGCGCGGTGCGAGATAGAGGCCCAGCGCGTTGAGCACCTCGCCGGAGCGGCCGAAGAACCCGATGACGTGGCTGTTGCTGTGCTGGAGGGAGAGGCTGAATGGCGTCCCGAGAGGGAAGCCGTAGGGCCCATACTCGGCGCCGGAGCTGGTGACGAAGGTGAGCGAGGTGATCCCCATGCTGTCGCTGGTGCCGGACACCTCCACCAGGTACTCGTCCTCCCCCAGCGACAGAGTCTCGACGGTGCCGGCCTTGGATGCGCCCCATGGCCCCACGGGGATGGACTGGCCCCTGCGGTCGACGTAGACGAAGGAGAGGCCGCAGATGTGGCCGCCGGGGAGCAGCAGACTGCGCACCGTGATGCTCTCCAGGTGGTCGGCCGGCACGCGCGAGTTCATGTCGCGCGGCGTGCCGCCGTGCCCGCCCCACGGCCCCACCTTCACCGCGCTCGTCGCCGGCATCTGCATGGATATTTATTTTTATTGCACACAGTTTATTAATCTCAAAAAAAGATAATTAATATAACTTGATCCATTTTGTTACCATTGAACTCGCCGCAGCAGTGCCTGTCCTAGCCGGGCCTGGGCGTACGAGGGGTAATAGTAGGCTGTTAGCCGCAGGGCTAACATCTCTTCCCTGAAGAAGATTCATGCCCGCGATAGTTGTATGCTTGCTTGATGTTTTAATTTCACCGTGTGGTTAGGAATTGTGTGAATTCAGAACGAGAATGCAATGTCAAGTTCTTTATCACCTATTTATAGACCCATGGTCGAATATACAAATATGTACTACCTCCATCCCTAAATTCTTAACGTTTTTGACTTTCAAGTATCATATTTGACTTTCTGTCTTATTTAAAAAGTTATAAAAATAAAATTTATTTTGTTGTGATTAGTTTTATCATAAGAGATGCTTTAACGATGATTAATTTGTTTTTGTATTTGTTAAAAAAAAGTGAATAAGATGAATGATCAAATATGGTACCTAAAAATCAAAAGTGTCAAAAATTTAGGTACAGAAAGAATATGTGCAAGTGCTGATGAATTATTCCTTCGCCACAACTTACCTGCATATATTCTAGATAATGCAATTAATTAACCTGTGATTGACCTAATTCTAGAGGCATTTGGTTGACCTGTATAGATGAGAAGGAATAAGTGATGGTGACTGCCTCAATGGTCTGAGGTCTGAGCGCGAATATTTTAGCAGCAAGTAAACTTCCTGATACGTAAGATTCTATAGATAGTTTCTAAGAGTAATAAATTATCTTTTAGATCCAATACTTTCTAATACATAGTTTTTATATAAATTAAAATTTAATAAATTTATATATATTTTATAAAAGAGAATTGTATCATCGAAACTAGTAGAGTCCTCCCAATGGAATTTTTATAGTTTCTTGGTACCTTAGTTCTAGTGAAGTGGTTCCTTGGTGTAGAAATAATTTCTTCATCCTTCATTTTTTTCTCCATTAATATATTTGCTGCATAAGCAAAATATTGAGGTGTCAAGCTAATTAAAAGGGGTAGAAATCATCATTAATACACTATTGGGAGTGCCCTACCCACTGAGCGTTTTCCAAATCGTTTAGAACGAGTTATTGAGAGAATAATTATCTGAAAGTATTCTTCATGATAAATTAATATATAAGGTACCTCATCGCATCTACTAACAAAAAGAGTGCCAGTCGTTTTAGAGTACTACTTGTCAAAAACAACCTTGATAAGACCAAAACATGACGCATCTATATTGATGGGAATATATGGGTGCGGCCGCCAACATGTCAAAAATCTTTGCATCCACAGGACAAGTGCACTCTCCTCGGATTTTCTCTAGCTTCGCCCCTGACCGAAATACTCAAACCCGAATCTTACTACTGGAGATAGATCGCCAAAAAAAGATAGAAGAAAAAAACTTACCATCAGATATGAGGGAACTGGTCTCGCCATCGATAAGTGGTCTGGGGGTAAAGATGAAGTATTGAGGGAAAGGACAGTAAGAATCGAGACACAAGAAAACAACAAAGATTACAAGAAGGACTGGAGGACTCAGAACATGGACACATGACCGAATCGAGTTCTTATCTTTACAGAACTTTTTTACATGCGTACTGGACAACAACAGAGGAGAATATTTGTAACACTTCATGTTTCAAAATAGAGAAGACAAAATTGTTCATGTTTGAGATCCTGGAATCCGAGCTCAAAAGTTTATGTTTAAAAATGCGAGTTCAAAATTTTATTTTCAAAAGAAACATTGTGAAACAAAATTCTCTTTGGAAAGCCCTTATAACAACTTGAATTTTTCAGGTTTTTGTAAAATTTTTATCTCAGGTTTAAAGGTCTCAAATAAATTATTTTGACTCGAAAGCTTACCTGTTTTTAAAATTCAATAGAATTTTATTTATCGTGATTTTGAAGTTGACCCCAAAATACAAGTTGTTCCTTTTCAAACGGTTTACCTTCCTACCAAATTTCAAAAATTTTAGAGCTCGGAAAGTATGCATTTCAGATTAAAAACAGAGAGCTGCGCAGGGAATCAGGGAAATTTGGTAAAAAGAAAAAAAAATACCTGCGGGCCCCACCTGTCAGCCCCCACTATCTCTCTTTCTTCCTCCTCTCTCTACTGCGCACTGCCACGGTGCGCGTCCAGCTGCCGCACCCCTCGCGCCTCCTTGCCCCATGAGCGCCACGATAGCCGAGCACGTGTCCAGCTCCATCTAATGCGCGGGTATTACTCCCGGCCCTCCTCACTCGCTCTGCTCTCTCCCTCATTTCACTCTCACTCGAGCGCTCTCCCGGTCGCACATGCCGTCGCTGTCGAGAGCTGTCCTCTGAGCCCTCCCCGGCCTCTGTCCCTCGTCGAGAAGCGATGCCACCCCGTCCTCTAGCCTTACAAACGACCATCTCCTCCTTCACCACGCCGAGCCGCTTCGATTTGAAGTTTTCCCCAAATCGAGCTACATCAAACCGACCGTCGTGTCCTCTCCAAATCCGGTAAGCTCCGGCAAGCTTCTCTTAATTCGTCGCAGTTGAATGCTATTCACAAGCTCGTCCTCCTCCAGGTCATGACGTTTGAGCAAATCGTGAGGAGTTTCGGCGAGATTTTGAGCTTCCATCCATAGGCGCCGTCGAAACCCGAAGACCTCACCGTGGACAAGCCCTTTCCGCCCCTCCTCATCGACAAAAACCTTGACGCCGGGCTTCTATTCGCTCCGGTGAAGCTCGTGGTGAAGAAACCTTCGCGTTTCGTTGACTAAGCTGCTCGCACGCCATCGCCGAAGTCGTGCCGCCATTGCCTTCCGTCATCGGCAAAGATCATTTTCGGGACACGGCCCCTCAGAGCCAACGCCGGGAAGCGGCTCCGGCGAGCCGCACCGCCGCGCCTGGGCGCCCTGCGCGCCGTGTGAGCCAGGGGCAGGGGCTGCGCCCCGCTGCCTGGGCCAAGCACCCCATGCGCTCCAGGCCCACTGGCCATAGTGGCCTGCCGCACGGTTTGGGCCAGGCCGAAGTGGCCTAGTTTTCTGTGGGCGAGCCAGACGAGAGTGCGGCCGAGTAGGCTGAAAATTGTTATTTATTTTGTGAAATCAATTATTAATTGTTCAAAAATTAGTATTATCTTCCAAAAATCATAGAAAATTCATCTTAGCTCCAAAAATTACAAATAATATACCGTTGGAATCCTTGAAATATTTAGAATATTTTAGAACTTTCAAGATTGCATTTTCAGCTCTAGAAATAGTTTTGTTAGTTAATTAAGAATCTTATGCATTTAGGAATCGCCAGAGAAGGTCAGCAACTTGCTTTAGCGGCTCCGGAGTTGTCCGTCGCTCAAGATCAATCTCTTGTTTGCACTAACCCATAGCAAACCAAAGACAAGGCCCGGTGCATTTACCTTAATTTAAACTCTTTTAATTTATCACTATGTATTGTATACTTATTGTACTGCGCATTACATCGTAGGAATTGTTTGAAAACCATAAAATGCATGATAGTGCCAATTGATCATGTCTAGTGTATATTGGGACAGGTAACTCGATGTAGAGCTAGACTAAGTTCTCTTTGACGGTAAAAGTCGAGTGAATGAAAAACCTCACTCGCGAGATATAGGCTATTACCCTGGTCTCCTTATGACAATTTTTAAACCTGAGATCGGGCAGGGAATAGAAGGGCATAGAGGCACGTTTCCAGTGTGGACTCGTGGCCGAAGTGTGGTAGCTATGTCTGTATCGGTCAAGGACCAATCTGAGTCTGGCCTGTTGAGCAAGTTTGAACGTACTAAGAGCATGCTAGTGTAATGTAATGGGCCTAGTAAACCAATGTAACTCGACTATCGTAGTGGTTGGACGAATACCTACCCCTCTTTTAGTGATGATATTGGGAGAATACATAGGCTAACTATGGATAGCCCCAATATGTGGTATCACGTGGAGGACGTGTACTCGGGTGGAGTGAGAACTGGACAGACCTCTATGATATCGACGTGAAAGGTTGCCGTACGTGACTCCTTGGGAGTGTGCATACGTTGTGCTACTTGGGTTTTCTCAGCTGGTGTAAATCGATTATAATCGCTACCCCTCACAGTAACGAGTACCACTTGTTCACTGCGTCATATCGTAGTAACAACTGGACTAATAACAATAATAACATGATTTCTTTGCTTAGTTATAGGTAATTGCTTGGCAACCATGCCTGCTCTAGTTTTATATTGCAAATTAAATCTACATTTCCGTGAACATAAATTACCGCTAAAAGTTGAAAGTAAGGATCCACTGAGAGTGCTATGTTTTATGCAAATGGCCATCTCTTTGAGTCAGCCTCTCATGCTTAGGAGTCGGCTGTAGTTGGCTAATTTTGACGGGTAAGTCTTGTTGAGTAATTAGTACTCACGGTTTGTTGTTTTCCCTTTTTGTCGTGTGCTGCTCTTCCTGCAGGTAGCTGGTGTAGCTGTTGCGACCAAAGAGTGTGGGAAAGTGAGGCTTCTGCGAACTGGTCCTGTGAACCGGTTCCCTCCTCACCGAACTTCAGTCGCGAGGAGTGAAGCGTGTCTTAGGACCAGACATGTCTCAGAATAAGAAAACCGTCGTGTGTGTCTGTATTCACTCTCGCACTGTTAAAAAAAACTCTGTATTCAGCTCCTTCCTTATAAGAACTTGAACTTATTGTAAGACTTTCGGTTTTCATATTTAATAATATCACTCGTGTCATACTATTTGGGTATTGTTGTTCAATATCACCCGAGATTGATCCTAGGCGAGCCGTCCAGTGTTTTGGGGCGGTTCTGCCACAATATTTCAAGGATGACATTGATGTAACAAAACCAAAACACTGCATACTGTACATAAACAGACTATCAAGATAACCGCCCCCTCCTTTATTGGTCCATGTTAAATAATCTCAGCCCTCTAAACTTTATTAACTATGCTTTTTTTATTTCAATTTGAGCATTATGATTTTGGAAAAATAATAATTAGAAGATACTATAAAAATGATTGTGGAATGGGTGAAAATATACCTATCACATTTCACTCTTCTGATCGAAAACAATGTCTGCACAAGTTAGATTAATCTACTGATAAATTATTCGATCCTATCAATATGTGTTCCTTCTTTGAAGAATAACTATCGACTTCTTTCTTTTCCAACTTGGATCGATTCGATGTGTCTCCAGGCGCATAAACGAGCGGTAAAACAAGCGGAAGCCAGACTCTGCAGCGTGGCCGGTGGCTTGCAATGGGGCCTCATTCTAGATGGCCGTATATATGATAGTTGATAGATACCATTCAGATGCTATTTAGAATTTCACTCCCAATTATTGATCAAGCCAAAAGATTCGATCCACGGTAATATTACACTGAAATCTTAGCCATCCGCTGCCCATATCAAGAACCAGAATTTTTGCTTTCGGTGCACCACCTGATACTTTTTATTCGATATAGTATGTGTCATGAGAAGTGATCCATGGTTCAGAAAAGAAAAAAGAAACGGATTGTAACCTTCGGAGCGCGCGGTCAGTGGAAGTCCAACGGAAATGTGGAGTCCTGTTGTCCAAGTGACGGCGCTCGTCAGACACCGAACGAAGATCCAATCAGCGAATGACAAGTGTCGTGTAATGGTATGGTTAGGGTTCATAGGTGAGGGTTAATTGTATGTTGTCTATTATGCCTTTAGTGACAATTTCAAATGGCATCATTATCTTTTTTTTTGGCGTTTGTGGGGGGAGGGAGGAGTTCGTTTGGTTATACTCGTCTTTAATTTCACACCGTTCTCCCTTTTTCAACATTTGTCAATGTTTAGGGGTTTCCACCGGTTTGAAATTCAAGTACAAAACTAGGTGTTGATCGAGACGATAAGACAGAACCAATTTATATACAGAAACATAAAGCAAATATGAATTTGGAAGAAATAATGGCAGTCATAGAGATACGTATGCACCAATAAACACAAGAAGAAATAAGGGAATTGAGTTTTTTCATTGTTTAAAAAAATAACTGAAATATCATAACTGAAAAATTAATTAGAAGTCTTATGATCACCATTTCCTAGAAACTAAGTATATCACGCGAGCTCGATCCTAGGCGAGCCATAAAGTGTTTTGAGGCGGTTCTGTCACAGATTAGTATCAGAGCTAGATCGGGTTTAGTATAACTAAAAATGAGTTATTTTCAAAAATTACATGACGGCGTAGTACTAGTTAGTTAGCCCATCTAAGGACTATGTTAGTTGAGTCGTCAGGTGGCATGCTAACCCTGCTTTTAGCTTCCCGTTGTTTAATTTTCTTGCAACGATAGCTACGCTCAGGTAAGAAGGTAAGGTAGCCACTCGAATGCGGTGAAATTCAAGGGCTTATTCATACGAGGTTGAGAGGTATGGAGTGTCCCGTACAGCGATCAGTACGGAAAGTAAATATGTTTTTCAGAACATATGAAACATTTGCCACCTAATAGGGAGCGCGGCCATTCGCCACCTAATGTTAAGCGTGGACATCTTGCCGTGTGATGTGAATCACGGTCATGTCCCTCAAGACGTGGTTTACTTTAGGACGCCCCGTATGGTAATGATACAGGACGTAAGTTTTCTTTTTTTTTTGTATTTGCTTGCATGTGGTTGGTTGATCCGCTTTCTGCAGGTACGCTAACTTCGTAGTAGTGCGTGTAGAAAGAGAGTAACTGAGTCTAAGAGACCCAGTTTGCCACCGCGGTCATGTATGGCCACTATAGTAGGCCATTTCTTTTTACTTTGGTGAGGACGTAGGGCTGGCATATTGTTTGCATTGCATAAAAAAGTAAAACATAAACCACCCAAGTTCCTCTGAAAATGAATATTAGGATCTCTGTGTTGGGTCTGAGGTATCTCCCATTTGTTTTCTTGACCCAAACTTTTCAAGCATTGGTGACCAATAAAACTACTAGCCATCATTTTCCTGAATTTTAGCTCTTGCTGCCAGTTTCAAAAGCTCATAACTTTTGATCAGTTTTTCATAAGAGGACGAGTAAATATGCGTTGGAAAGCTATGAAAGTCCTCTACAACTTTACTACTTGACTACAGATCTGATTCGGTCTCCATCTGAGAGAAAAATCAGAGTTGATAACTACTGTCAGTCATAGGCAGAAGTGGTGTTGCTCTATTCTTAACAATTTGTCATTTAGAAAACTGTGGTGTCGAGCAAGTGCATCACTTGTACACTGGTTTTCTTTGAAGTTGTTAAGTCACGAGCCCCCTTGTGCGATCATGTGGAATGTTTATTTACTATTGTTAATATTCTCCGCATATGGGACTTCTATCAATCTCCATAACTAATGCTGTGTGCACTTTGATTGCAGAATGACGCGCATGCGTAGCCTTGAGGAGATCAACGAGGGGCAATCCTCTCAACAAGGAGGGGCAGCACCGCAAGCGTATCCACAAGCTCCTCCACCAGTACCACCTCAAGTGACCGTCGAGCAATTGATGACCACTCAGAATGAGCTGATGCGAATGCTGGTCTAGAACCAAGGCATGGGTGGAAGCAACCATCAAGCGCGTCAACAGCCTCAGCAAGCAACATTTTCAGAGTTCTTGGTAACTCATCCACCAGTGTTTGCTGATGCTACTGATCCCCTAGATGCGGATGACTGGCTTCGCACCATCCAGTCCAAGTTTGGACTTATCCGGTGTACTGAGCGCCAGAAGACTCTCTTTGCTGCTCAACAACTTCAAGGTCCTGCTAGAGCCTGGTGGGCCAGTTATGAAGCTACACTGCCCGTCGATCATCAAGTCGAGTGGGCTCAGTTTTGTGCTGCATTCCGGGCACATCACAGTCCTGAGGGTCTCATGAATCGCAAGCTGCAAGACTTTCTGAATCTCCAACAAGGTCAAGATAGCGTGCATGAGTACTCTCGCAAGTTTAATTATCTTGCACGGTACGCCTCTCATCACACGGACACTGACCAGAAGAAGGAGTGTTTCAAGACAGGTCTGAGTACCAAGCTCCGGGATCGCCTAGCTCTTTACACTCGAGGTACTTTCAATGATTTGATGACTTCGGCAAGAGGATGCCATACGCACTCATCAGGAGGAGAAGAAGAAAAATAGGGCAATGGTTGGTTCTTCAAGCCAAGCTTCTCCAAAGTAGCGCCTGGCTGTCACTTCTCCTGCTGGTCAGAGGGTCCGGGCTGTCGTGCTGCAAGGGGGGAAGCTTCCGTCCTCCTCCAGTTCAGCAATCAAGGGCCGCTAATGCTCCAACTCAGCACCTTATTCGCGGTCCTAGGCCCCCAATGCCACAAGCTCCACTGGTTGCAAGGCTAACTCATTTTCCGTGCTACAACTGTGGTTGTCCCGGTCACTTCGCGCAGGATTGCAAAAATCCGAGAAAGCAGCAGGGCAACAACAACACCAACAACTCCCGCCCTCGAGCTGCCAACAATGCACTTAGAATTGGCCGTGTCAATCATACCATGGTCGCGGATATTCAGGACGAAGAAGAAGTGCTTGCTGGTATGTTCACCATTCTTGATCACCCAGTCCTTATACTATTTGATTCCGGTGCAAGTCATAATTTTGTAAGTAGGGCATGTGTTGAGAGATTGCGCCTAGCTACGACACCTCTAAAGGTGCCATATCTTATTACACCCCCGGGTGGGAAAGTGAAAGCAACAGAAAGTGCTATGTCAACCCACCTTAACTTGAAAGGAAGAGTATATCCGACACATCTTATAATCTTAGATGGACAAGGGATAGATGTCATCTTGGGTATGAAATGGATGAAAGACCATAAGGCCGTACTGTATATTGATTCGCGGGAAATTCATGTTGACTCCTCTCTCTATGGTCCTTCCACCATATGTTTAGCGGGTCCTCAAACAACTATGCCACAAGTAAATCAAACTACTGCCAAAGGTCTCGAGGAAATACCTATTGTATGTGAATATCCGGATGTCTTCCCCGAAGACTTGCCAGGTATGCCTCCTGACCGAGATGTAGAGTTCCGGATTGACCTTCAACCGGGAACCGCTCCCATCTCGAGAAGACCCTACAAGATGGCCCCCAATGAGTTCTCTGAGTTGAAAACTCAATTGAAAGAGCTCAAGGGTTTCATTCGTCCTATCTCATCTCCGTGGGGATGTCATACACTCTTTGTGAAGAAGAAGGACAAATCTCTGAGACTGTGTGGATTATCGACCGTTAAATGCGGTCACCATCAAGAACAAATATCCACTGCCTCGCATTGATATCTTATTCGATCAATTGGTTGGTGCCAAAGTTTTTTCGAAGATTGATCTTCGTTCTAGCTATCACTAAATTAAAAATCCGTGCCGAAGATGTACCAAAAACCGCCTTCTCTACGAGGTACGGTCTATATGAATACCTTGTTATGTCTTTTGAACTAACAAATGCTCTAGCTTACTTCATGTATTTGATGAACTCGGTATTCATGTTGGAGCTGGACAAATTTATGGTGGTATTCATCGATGATATTCTTATATACTCCAAGTCTGAAGAAGAGCATGCTGAACATCTTCGCATCGTACTTCAACGACTGAGAGATCATCAATTGTATGCCAAATTCAGCAAGTGCGAGTTTTGGCTGAAAAGTGCCTTTCCTTGGTCATGTTGTTTTTGTGGACGGCATTGCCGTGGATCCAAGCAAAGTGCAAGATGTGCTAAATTGGAAGCCTCCCACGTCGGTTACTGAAGTCCGTAGCTTTCTTGGACTTGCTGAATATTATCGGAGGTTTATTCCTAATTTCTCTAAGATTGCCAAGCCAATGATCGAGCTGCTAAAGAAGGCATCAAATTTGTCTGGGATAGTGCTTGTTAAGAAGCTTTCCAAACTCTTAAGAAGCATTTGACCACCGCACCTGTTTTAGCCCAACACGACATCACCAAGCCCTTCGATGTGTATTGTGATACTTCTGGTACAGGTCTTGGCTGCGTCCTGATGCAAGAAGGTCGTGTGATTGCTTATGCTTCAAGACAACTTCGATGTCATGAGCAAAATTATCCTACTCATGACCTAGAATTAACATCTATAGTTCTAGCCTTGAAGATATGGTGACATTATCTACTGGAGAATCTTGTGCATCTTTATACGGACCACAAGAGTTTAACATATATCTTCACTCAGCAAGATTTGAATATGAGGCAGAGAAGATAGCTAGAACTTATCAAGGATTATGAGTTAGAGATCCACTATCATCCTAGCAAAGCCAATGTGGTTGCCGATGCTTGGAGTCGCAAATCTTATTTTACAACTGTTGAGTTTCAGCAACATTACCTTCTCTTGAAGCTGAACCAAGCATCAGAATTCTACCTCATGGGGATTTGTATAATCTTGCTCTTGTTTCAACTCTTGGGAAGAGATAATTGAGGCTCAAAAGAAAGATGAAGGTATGTTGAAAATTAAAGAAAGACTCAAGAATAGAGAGTTAATGCCATTTTAAACGGATAATGAGGGTAACTTATGGTTCAATAACTGTATTGTGGTACCTAAAATCATGAGCTACGTAAGAAGATCATGGACGAGGCTCACATGTCCAAATACCTCATTCATCCCAAGAGTAAAAAAATGTACCATGATCTCCGAAAGAAGTTTTGATGGACAAGAATGAAGAGAGAAATTGTCAAATATGTGTCCGAGTGTGACACTTGCCGGAAAGTCAAAGCGGATCATCTACGCTCAGCAGGTCCTCTCCAACCTCTGAGTATTCCGAGTTGGAAGTGGGAAGACATAAGTATGGACTTCATTGTTGGACTCCCACTTACTTCCCGAAAACATGACTATTTGGGTCATTGTGGACCGCTTGATAAAATCAGCTCACTTTGTCCCCGTAAACAACCGCTACAATGCCAAGCAGTATGCTGAGTTGTACATCTCTTGTATTCTTTGTCTCCATGGAGTACCCAAGACCATTGTGTCGGATAGAGGAAGCTCGTTTGTCTCTTTCTTTTGAGAATAACTGCATGCTAGCTTGGGTACCAAGCTAAGTAGAAGCTCTGCTTATCATCCACAGACCGATGATCAAAGCGAGCGTGTCAATCAAATCTTAGAAGACATGCTTCGGTCATGTGTTCTCACTAGTGGTAAGAATTGGGATGAATATTTGCCTTTTGCAGAGTTCTCCTACAATAATAGCTATCAAGAGAGCATAAAAATGTCCTCTTTTGAAGCTCTATATGGTCACTCATGTCGTACTCCTCTAAATTGGTCTGAAACTGGTGAACAAGTGAATTTCTGACTTGATTTAGTAGCTCAAGCTGAAGAGAAGGTTCGAATAGTTCAAACGAACTTAAAAGCCGCTAAATCTCGTCAGAAAAGTTATGCTGATGAAAGGCGTCGCCCCATGGAATACCAAATAGGTGATCTTGTCCACCTAAAGGTATCTCCTTCCAAGGGTGCGCAACATTTCAGGATTAGAGGAAAGTTGACTCCTAGATATATTGGTCTATTTTAGATTTTGGAGAGATGTGGCACCATCGCTTATCGACTGGAATTGCCCTCTCAATTATCGGGAGTTCATGATATCTTTCATGTATCACAACTCACGAAATGCTTGAAGCTACCTCAAGATATTGTGATTCCTGAGATTGAGCAATTGCAAGAAGATCTCATTTATCCCGAATATCCAATCGGCATTGTTGAGGAAAAAGATCAAGTCACTCGAAACAAGACCCAAAAGTTATACAAGGTGCAGTGGAGTAATCATTCCAAGTATGAAGCTACATGAGAAACAGAAGAGTATCTCCAATCAAATTTTCCAGAGTTTCTTCCATCCTTGTAAGTGACCACTCCCGCTACTCCCTCTTTCTTTCTAAATCTAGGGACGAGATTTCTTTAAGGGGGAAGGGCTGTAACACTTCGTGTTTCAAACTAGAGATGAATAAATTTTTCACGTTTGAAATCCTGGAATCCGAGCTCAAAAATATAAGTTTAAAAATGCGAGTTCAAAATTTTATTTTCAAAAGAAACATTGCGAAACAAAATTCTCTTTGGAAAGCCCTTATAAGAACTTGAATTTTTCAGGTTTTCGTAAAAGTTTTATCTAAGGTTTAAAGGTCTCAAATAAATTATTTTGACTCGAAAGCTTACCTGTTTTTAAAATTCAATAGAATTTTATTTATTGTGATTTGAAGTTGACCCAAAATAAAAGATGTTCCTTTTCAAACGATTTACCTTCCTACGAAATTTTAAAAATTTTAGAGCTCGGAAAGTATGCATTTCAAATTAAAAACAGAGAGCTGCGCAGAAAATCAGAGAAATTTGGGAAAAAGAAAAAAATACCCGCGGATCCCACTTGTCGGCCCCACTATCTCTCTTTCTTCCTCCTCTCCCTACCGCGCACTGCCACGGCACGCGTCCAGCTGCGTGCCCCTCGCGCCTCCTTGCCCAAATCGATAGCCGAGGAGTACCACCACGCCGAGCCGCTTCGATTTGAAGTTTTCCCCAAATCGAGCTACATCAAACCGACTGTCGTGTCTTCCCCTAATCCGGTAAGCTCCGACAACTTCTCTTAATTCCTCGCAGTTGAATGCTATTCACAAGGTCGTGCACCTCCATGTCACGATGTTTGAGCAAATCGTGAGGAGTTTCGGAGGGATTTTGAGCTTCCATCCATAGGCGCCATCAAAACCCGAAGACCTCACCGTGGACAAGCCCTTTCCGCTCCTCCTCATCGACTAAAACCTTGACGCCGGGCTTCTACTCGCTCCGGTGAAGCTCGTGGTGAAGAAACCTTTGTGTTTCGTTGACTGAGCTGCTCACACGCCATCGCCGAAGTCGCGCCGCCGTTGCCTTCCATTGCCGGCGGAGATCATTTTCGGGACACTGCCCCTCGGAGCCTTCCTTGAAATATGTAGAATATTTTAGAACTTTCAAAATTGTATTTTCAGCTCTAGAAATAGCTCTGTTAGTTAATTAAGAACCTCATGCATTTAGGAATCGCCAGAGAAGGTCAGCAACTTGCTTTAGCTGCTCCGGAGTTTTCCGCTGTTGTTTGCGCTAACCCTCAGCAAACCGAAGGTAAGCCCCAGTGCATTTACCCTAATTTAAACTCTTTTAATTTATTACTATGTTTTGTATACTTATTGTATTGCGTATTACGTCGTAGGAATTGTTTGAAACCATAAAATGCATGATAGTGCCAATTACCCATGTCTAGTGTATATTGGGACAGGTAACTCGATGTAGAGCTAGGCTAAGCTCTTTTTGAAGGTAAAAGTCGAGTGAATGAAAAACCTCACTCGTGAGATATATGCTGTTACCTTGGTCTCCTTATTACAATTTTTAAACCTGAGATCAGGCAGAGAATAGAAGGGCAAGGAGGCACGTTTCCTGTGTGGACTCGTGGGTGGAGTGTGGTAGCCCTGTCTATATCGGTTAAGGACCGATTTGAGTGGGGCCTTGTTGAGCAAGTTTGAACATACCAAGAGCATGCTAGTGTAATATAATGGGCCTAGCAAACCGATATAACTTGACTATTGTAGTTTTTGCACGACAACCCACCCCTCTTTTAGTGATGATATTGGGAGGGTACACGGGCTAACCATGGATAGCCCCAATATGTGGTATCGCGTGGAGGACATGTACTCGAGTGGAGTGAGAACCGAACAGACCTCTATGATATCGATGTGAAAGGTTGCTGTACGTGACTCCTTAGAAGTGTGCGTACGTCGTGCTACTTGGGTTTTCTCAGCTGGTGTAAATCCATTATAATCACTGCCCCTCACAGTAACGACTACCACTGTTCACTGCGTCATGTCGTAGTAACAACTGGACTAATAACAATAATAACATGACTTGTTTGGTTAGTTATAGGTAATTGCTTGGCAACCATGCTGCTCTAGTTTTATATTGCAAATTAAATCTACATTCCGTGAACTTAAATTACCGCTAAAAGTTAAAAGTAAGGATCCACTGATAGTGCTATGTTTTATGCAAATGACCATCCCTCTGAGTCAGCCTCTCATGCTTAGGAGTCGGCTATAGTTGGCTAATTTTGACAGGTAAGTCTTGCTGAGTAATTAGTACTCACGGTTTGTTGTTTTCCCTTTTTGTCGTGCGTAGCTCTTCCTGCAGGTAGCTGGTGTAGCTATTGCGATCAAAGAGTATGGGAAGGTGAGGCCCCTGCGAACTCGTCCTGTGAACCGGTTCCCTCCTCACCGAACTCCGGTCGCGAGGGTGAAGCATGTCTTAGGGCGAGACATGTCTCAGAACAAGGAAATCGTCGTGTGTGTCTGTATTCGCTCCCGCTCCGTTTAAAAAAAAACTCTGTTTTCAGCTCCTTCTTTATAAGAATTTGAACTTATTGCAAGACTTTAAGTGGTTTCTATATTTTATAATATCACTCGTGTTATACTATTTGAGTATTGTTGTTCAATATCACCCGAGATTGATCCTAGGCGAGCCGTCTAGTGTTTTGGATGGTTCTGCCACAATATTTCAAGGATGATGTTGATGTAACAAAACCAAAACACTACATACTGTACGTAAATAGACTATCAAGCTAACCGCTCCCTCCTTTATTGGTCCATGTTAAATAATCTCAGCCCTCCAAACTTTATTAACTACGCTTTTTTATTGTAATATGAGCATAATGATTTTGGAAAAATAATAATTAGAAGATACTATAAAAATGATTGTGGAATGGGTGAAAATATACCTATCACATTTCACTCTTCTGATCGAATACAATGTCTGCACAAGTTAGATTAATCCACTGACAAATTATTCGATCCTATCAATATGTGTACCTTCTTTGAAGAATAAATATCGACTTCTTTCTTTTCCAACTTGGATCGATTCGATGTGTCTCCAGGCGCATAAACGAGCGGTGAAACAAGCGGTAGCCAGACTCTGCAGCGTGGCCGGTGGCTTGCAATGGGGCCTCTTTATAGATGGCCGTATATATGATAGTTGGTAGATACCATTCAGATGCCATTTAGAATTTCACTCCCGATTATTGATCAAGCCAAAAGATTTGATCCACGATAATATGACACTGAAATCTTAGCCATCCGCTGTCCATATCAAGAACCAGAATTTTTGCTTTCGGTGCACCAGCTGATACTTTTTATTCGATATAGTATGTGTCATGAGAAGTGATCCATGGTTCAGAAAAGGAAAAAGAAATGGATTGTAAACTTCGGAGTGCGTGGTCAGTGGAAATCCAACGGAAACATGGAGTCCTGTTGTCCAAGCGACGGTGCTCGTCAGACACCGAACGAAGATCCAATCAGCGAATGACAAGTGTCATGTAATGGTATGGTTAGGGTTCATAGGTGAGGGTTAATTGTATGTTGTCTATTATGCCTTTAGTGACAATTTCAAATGGCATCATTATTTTTTTTTTTGGTGTTTGTGGGGGGAGGGGGGGGAGTTCGTTTTGTTATACTCGTCTTTAATTTCACACCGTTCTCCCTTTTTCAACATTTGTCAATGTTTAGGGGTTTCCACCAGTTCCAAATTTAAGTACAAAACTAGGTGTTGATCGAGAGGATAAGACAGAACCAATTTATATACAGAAACATGAAGCAATTATGAATGTGGAAGAAATAATGGCAGTCATAGAGATACATATGCACCAATAAACACAAGAAGAAATAAGGGAATTGAGTTTTTTTCATTGTTTAAAAAAAATAAGTGAAATATCATAACTGAAAAATTAATTAGAACTCTTATGATCACCATTTCCTAGAAACTAAGTATTAAATTGTCACTATAAAAAATGTGTCTATTTTACTGTTCACTATTCCTGAAATGCTTTGGTCAATCGGCAGACACCTTCGAATGTAAACCCATTTCTACCACCAGTTGTCGTCTAATTAAGATCTGAATGCGGGATTATCACTAAAGTTGATACCGTACCAATTGGGAAAAAGAAGCAGAAAATTGGGCAAAAGCCATGGATACTCATCCCATTGTTCATACAGAATTGGTACACATACAGTTTCTAAGACAAATGTTATTGCAAACCGTGAGTGCCTTACAAATGCATAGGTCATACACCTTTATAACACGAAGATAACACACATCTGCAGCGACCAAATAATAAGCTTTTTATTTTATCTCGATTAGCTCGCGTATAATACGCACGCTAGGACCCCGATAACTAAGAGAGGTGCATGCAGTTGTAAGTGCGTATCAATGCTCCAAGGGTTCTAATTGGATCATTAGGCGTAGGGGTTGCGCGCGGTGACGTAGACGCCGAGCGCGACGAGGCAGTCGCCGCCGCGTCCAAAGAACCCGAGCACCTCGCCGTTGCCCTGCTGCAGCGGCACGCTGAAGGGCGTGCCCGACGGGTACCCGTAGGTCCCGTACTCGACGCCGGTGTTGGTGACGAAGGTGAGCGAGGTGACGCCGCTGGCATCTGCGGTGCCTGTGATGAGGTTGATGTGCTCGCCGTTGCCGAAGGTGATGGTGTCCTCGTACCCCTTGGTGGCGGAGCCCCAGACGCCGACGGGGATAGACTGGCCCTTCTGGTCCACGTACACGAAGGAGAAGCCGTTGATGCGGCCGCCGTAGCTGTCGCTGCTGCGGATCGTGATGCTCTCCAGGTGGTGCGGCCGGTTGCCGTTGCCCTTGCGGATGTCGCGGGGCGTGCCGCCGCGCCCGCCCCAAGGACCGATCATCACCGCCGGCATCTGCATCATTTATAATCACTATCAGCAAATATTACCCGTAATATTTATACATAACGTATGGTGGTACACAGAACAAACGCATGAAATCACTCATGTTTTGCATCATGGATATGAACAATTAAGTTACCATTGAGCTCATATCTCTAGGTTGGCGCACCAAAGGGAAAACATTACCCTGCACTATGTCCATCGTAGTAAGGGGAGCACTCAACTATTGTGTGCCAATTTTCTCTGTGTGTGGTAATTGTAGTCCCTGCTGCTTGCCCAGACGGGTTTCACAAGGTGTTCACCTGTTTATAGACACAGAGTACAGCAGCAGCTATGTCCCGGTCCATCCGTGAGTGCTTGCATGCTTTCGTCACAAATACCGCAACAAGGATCATCAAGTTGCCGATACGGGTGCAACGTGTAAATCATGTTGCAAGGAACAAATTCCACCAGTACGCAACAAAACAGTCCTAGTCAAAATAGCTGCGGGAAAAAGTGAAAATTGAGAATATGATGTTAAAAGAATATGAATCATTATCCTTTGCAAGGGATAAACAACGACCTGCAGCGATAGAGCATGCCCCTAAAAAACTTATAATGTTCTAGTTTTTCCCTTTAAATTTGTGTGAAAAGTGTGAATGAAAATAGGAAAAATGCAAATTTAAAATTCATCACGGAGTTGCTAGTGCCATACCGCCATTGTTGAGCTAGCTAGTAGGGCAGAAGATGGCAGTCTGCTGCGCAGTAAATATGTTGGTCGAGCGTGTGTGAATGTGATCGAGTTATTGATACTCACAGACAGCCAGCCTTAGGTATTTATAGGAGTCGCACGCTCGCTGTAGCCGTACGTTTCACGCAATAAAAGGAGGCAAAAGAAAACCTAGCTAGACATGCATTTCTTTTACTTGTCTCCATCGTTACATTTATTCCAATCTTTTCTTTAGTTAATGTAATAAAACTAATTCGACCTCTGCCTTTTTTTGCGAGACTCCCTCAACCTCTGCCTGCATTATTATAATTTTTAGCTCTAAGAATGTTTCATTACCATTAAAAGTAAATTCTTCATCAATTATTGGTGACACTTTGCACGAACATATATAGTCTACAAACTATGACATCACACTTTTGTTAAAAACATGCCAATTTATCAGTTGCATTCAAATATCTCTAAAGTCAGTTTCTCGATTGAGTGCTTAGTTGTCTTTTGTTCTATTTCTGAAAAAGGAAATATTGCATTAGTAATATTCTAGCTTCTGTATCAATTATTACATCCCAAGGAAATTATGAAAGGCAATGAAAGTAAAACTTTAAGAACTCATTTAATTTGAAGCAAAAGTCTCCAATAATAGTCTCAAGAGCACTGGTGAAGCTACACTGTACTTGGGTGGTGCATCGGCACCAGGTTGAAGAAAAAAGTACTTAGGAAGTGACTAGTTCTGACTATATAAATCAGTATGTAAATCAAATATTTAGGAGGTGTTTGGTTGGACTATTTTTCTCCATAAATAGATCACACTGATGCCTAATTATATTCATTTAAGCCTTATTTGGAGCGAAGAAAAAATTTTTGATCCTGAATTTTTTCCGTGAAATTAAACTGATTCACGTGAAATTTCTGTATTCCAAACGAGGCCTTATGTTTGGTAGAGCTCAGATATAATACGTTCACAATGTGATTAGATCCGGCATTCACAATTCCATTACCGTCCACCTAGCAGCAGCAATCGTTCATGCCCGCTACTTTTCTACACCATCTCTCCTCGCATGCGACGGCAGCTACGGTGACTCCGTCTCTCGCACGACTCCATCGCGCGATGGCCAGTGTTCAACCTAAACAAAGCGTGTAATCAGATTACCCACTCCCATTGCATTACCTGACCACATACCAAACACCTTCTTAGAAGGATGTCACCATTATAATTTCTTGGCTAGCTTCTCCTCTGCACAAGAGGAAGACATTCCCCACAATGCCTGTGGTCTTTCTTCTACCTTTAACAATAGGGCCCATTCGCATAGTTGCCTAGTGCAGACCTCTCCCTTGCCTTGATTCCTTATACTTTCATTTTGACGCCCATTTGCTGATGGATGCTTATGCCAAATAATAATAGCAATTAGATTCGTCTGGGCATGCTAATTAGCTATCCAAGGTTTTCTTTCGACACGTGGAATGGAATCCTTTTCCTTTTGTCTTATCGGTGGAACCTGGGGACCAACTCATCTTCGTGCATGTACCCAGCTAGGAACCTTGTATGCAGCGCCTGCATACTTTGGTGCGTCAAAAGGGAAATATTCTTTGGATGGATAATAGGGAATCTCACATCTTGAAGAAGAGTGACGGTCCTGTGAATATTAATTATTGGGGTAGAAAAGGTTAAAAAAGAAGAGGTATGTATCAGGCATGCAACTATATTAATAACACGCTCTCGAATGTTTCTAAAACTTAAAATAAAAAAAAATTCTGTCTATAATCTTCCATTAAAAAATAGTTTATGTTACAGTAGACAGCCTGGATGCATATTGGCGTTAAAATGCATTTTAATATATCATAATATCATAACTCCACTAGAGTTGTAAATATATGCCAATACGTTTATTAAAATAGGGATATCCTAGATGTGCACCATGTTATATATACGTTTGCGTACTATGTATGGTGTCTGACATATATGCATGCAAAGCATCAAATCATTGTAAAGAGAACCATGGGGAACAATATTTTTAGCAAAAGTAGACTTGGAGATTATAGATTGAATCTTGTATTGAGTATATTACTTGGAGGGAGCGAATCATTCTATTTGTAAGGTGCAACCATAGGCCTCTGGAATGTCCTAAGGTGACCACATAACTTGGAAGGAGCGAATCAATCTAGTGAGATTTGATTGAACCCTACTCCTTTTCTCTAGAAAACATGACAAAATGCTGATGTTGGTCATAGGATGAAGGTACGAATTCTCCATTCCTCTTGATGATGAAGGGGCCACAAGACATGAAGAGATGTCCTATGGTGACCACATAATTTGGTGCCACAGCAGCCACAAGCAATTGACAATAAGGTTGCTGCACGAGAAATAGATGCGACTTGATTTTACTCCCTCCATTGTCAAATTCGTGCCAAGCATGGCAAGTGGCTGATGACCTTAATTAGCCTGCGCAGCATGCATGCTCTCGATCACATCCCAAGTGAAAAAAGAATCTGAAACACAAAGCATATGTGCTTCTACTCCGATCTGCAATCAGTTTGACCCTACAGCTGGCTGCTGCTATCATTGATTAATTGGTTGATCATGGACACACAGTGATGACCGTAAGGATTAAGAATACCAAAAAAGGAGAGGTTGAATCAGTGCGGTCCAATATAACTCTAAATTTGCTACAAACTTAGTCTAAGTGACTTGATCAGCGACAAGCTCAACTTATACAATTCGAGTAGGATAAGACCCCTATTAATCTACTGATTAAAGAAAAAAAAAAGCAAGCAACAGTAGCCTGATAGCCACCAAGAGGAATCGAAAGAACAACCTATCACACTAATCAATAGTAAATAATTGTGGAATGTAAAAAGAAGTATGAAAGAGAATGCTCAGTGATTTTTTCCTGATGTCTCGGTAGGTTAGCGCTTTCCCCTAATCCTCGTTAGACCACTTCTGTCGAAGACTTGTACCTCCCGGCGTTCTTGGAACAGTGCTCTTTAGGGTATGCTTCACATGCAAAGTGAAGTCACCGATGTCCCCGGATGTAGCAAACAAAACCAACTCGGAAGAGTAAGGCTCCAAGGCTCAGGCGCTCCCTCTTGGTGTCCCTTTTGAGCAGAGATCCGAAACCATATACAAACTTGGCGATGTCTTTCACAATCTTCTTAGAAGCTCGATCATCACTGACTCTAGCCGATCTTGGCTGCTAAACTGACATACCCCATTTCTGGGACACTCTGTGAATCACGTATCAGTCTCTGGATCAATAGTTGATACGGTCAAGCACAACAGAATGTAAATCAAAGGCATACTTCAAATTAGAACAGGATACCTGAGAAGGAAGCTTCAGCAGTAACACGGCAAGGATTGCAACCATCCAAGGCCGGCTAACCCACCAGAGGCTAAGCAATCAGCGAAAACCATGGCTCAAAGCCACAAGCAACTCGAGAAGCAGAACGAAAACCAGCACGACGTCATCTTCTATGAAGTCTTCTCTGACTAAAAACCACAATTGAAAACAGATGAGTACATAAGGTACTCAGCAAGCTCTAACACTAAGCAAAGGAATAAAAATGCATATTTGATTGTAGCAAAGATGAGGATAAATGGTTTACTTTTGCGAAAGCCAGTTTTATGCAGGGTTCACTACAGAAGCTTTTAAAAAGAAGGTCAAACCTTTCCCGTCCATATTTTAGGGCCTCTTTGTTTGAGCTGGAGCTTTTGAGTTTTTAGAAAAGCTAGCTGGTGGCTAGTTGAAAAGCTGGTTGACAGAGTAGTGATTGTTGGCTTCTCTGCATATCAAAAGCCAAAAAAGCAACTCTGGATATTGTTGTTCAATACCACCCGAGATTGATCCTAGGCGAGCCGTCTAGTGTTTTGGGGCGGTTCTACCACAATATTTCAAGGATGACGTTGATGTAACAAAACCAAAACACTGCATACTGTACGTAAACACACTATCAAGCTAACCAATCCCTCCTTTATTGGTCCATGTTAAATAATCTCAGCCCTCCAAACTTTATTAACTATGCTTTTTTATTTCAATATGAGCATAATGATTTTGGAAAAATAATAATTAGAAGATACTATAAAAATGATTGTGGAATGGGTGAAAATATACCTATCACATTTCACTCTTCCGATCGAATACAATGTCTGCACCAGTTAGATTAATCCACTGACAAATTATTCGATCCTATCAGTATGTGTTCCTTCTTTGAAGAATAACTATCGACTTCTTTCTTTTCCAACTTGGATCGATTCGATGTGCCTCCAGGCGCATAAACGAGAGGTAAAACAAGGGGTAGCCAGACTCTACAGCGTGGCCGGTGGCTTGCAATGGGGCCTCTTTCTAGATGGCCGTATATATGATAGCTGATAGATACCATTTAGATGCTATTTAGAATTTCACTCCCAATTATTGATCAAGCCAAAAGATTCGATCCACGATAATATTACACTGAAATCTTAGCCATCCGCTGTCCATAGCAAGAACCAGAATTTTTGCTTTCAGTGCACCAGCTGATACTTTTTAATCGATATAGTATGTGTCATGAGAAGTGATCCATGGTTCAGAAAAGGAAAAAGAAACCAATTGTAACCTTCGGAGCGCGCGGTCAGTGAAAGTTGAACGGAAACGTGGAGTCCTGTTGTCCAAGTGACGGAGCTCGTCAGACACCGAACGAAGATCCAATCAGGGAATGACAAGTGTCTTGTAATGGTATGGTTAGGGTTCATAGGTGAGGGTTAATTGTATGTTGTCTATTATGCCTTTAGTTACAATTTCAAATGGCATCATTATCTTTTTTTTTGGGTGTTTGTGGGGGGAGGGGGGGAGGGTTCATAGGTGAGGGTTAATTGTTTGTTGGGTACAGTTCTCCCTTTTTCAACATTTGTCAATGTTTAGGGGTTTCCACCAGTTCAAAATTCAAGTACAAAACTAGGTGTTGATCGAGAGGATAAGACAGAACCAATTTATATACAGAAGCATGAAGCAAATATGAATGTGGAAGAAATAATGGCAGTCATAGAGCTACATATGCACCAATAAACACAAGAAGAAATAAGGGAATTGATTTTTTTCATTGTTTAAAAAAATAACTGAAAAATTAATTAGAACTCTTATGATCACCATTTCCTAGAAACTAAGTATATCACGCGAGATCGATCCTAAGCGAGCCGTAAAGTGTTTTGAGGCGGTTCTGCCACAGATTGGTATCAAAGCTAGATCGAGGTTAGTACAACTAAAAACAAGTTATTTTTAAAAATTACATGACGGTGTAGTATTAGTTTGTCAGCCCATCTAAGGACTATGTTAGTTGAGTCGTCAGGTGGCATGCTAACCCTGCTTTTAGCTTTCCGTTGTTTAATTTTCTTGCAACGACAGCTACTCTCAGGTAAGAAGGTAAAGCACGCACTCGAATACAGTAAAATTCAAGGGCTTATCCATACGAGGTTCTGAGGTATGGAGTGTCCTATACAACGATCAGTACGGGAAGTGAATATGTTCTTCGGAACATATGAAACATTTGCCGCTTAATGGGGAGCATGGCCATTCGTCACCTAATGGTAAGCGTGGACATCTTGCCGTGTGATGCAAATCATGGTCATGTCTCTCAAGACGTGGCTTACTTGAGGACGCCCCGTATGGTAATGATACAAGACGTAAGTTTTCTTTTTTTTTTATTTGCTTGCCTGTGGTTGTTTGATCTGTTTTCTGCAGGTACGCTAACTTCGTAGTAGTACGTGTAGAAAGCAACTAACTGAGTCTAAGAGACAGAGTTTGCCACCGCAGTCGTGTATGGCCACTATAGTAGGCCATTTCTTTTTATTTTGGTGGGGACGTAGGGCAGGCATATTGTTTGCATTGCATAAAAACGTAAAACATAAACCACCCATGTTCCTCTAAAAATGAATATTAGGATCTCTGTGTTGGGTCTGAGGTATCTCCCATTTGTTTCTTTGACCCAAACTTTTCAAGCTTTGGTGACCAATAAAACTGCTAGCCATCATTTTCTTGAATTTCAGCTCTTGATGCCAGTTTCAAAAGCTAATAACTTTTGATCTGTTTTTCATACGAGGACGAGTAAATATGCGTTGGAAAGCTATGAAAGTCCTCTAATTGACTCCAGATCTGATTCGGTCTCCATCTGAGAGAAAAATCAGAGTTGATAACTACTGTCAGTCATTGGCAGAAGTGGTGTTGCTCTATTCTTAACAGTTTGTCATTTAGAAAACTGTGGTGTCGAGCAAGTGCATCACTTGTACACTGGTTTTCTTTGAAGTTGTTAAGTCATGAGCCCCCTTGTGTGATCATGGAGAATGTTTATTTACTGTTGTTAATATTCTCCGCATATGGGACTTCTGCCGATCTCCATAACTAAAGCTGTGTGCACTTTGATTGCAGAATGACGTGCATGCGTAGCCTTGAGGAGATCAATGAGGGGCAATCCTCTCAACAAGGAGGGGCAGCACCGCAAGCGTATCCACAAGCTCCTTCACCAGCACCACCTCAAGTGACCATCGAGCAATTGATGACCACTCTGAATGAGCTGATGCAAATGCTGGTTCAGAACTAAGGCATGAATGGAAGCATCCATCAAGCGCGTTAACTGCCTCAGCAAGCAACATTTTCAGAGTTTTTGGCAACTCATCCACCAGTGTTTGCTGATGCTACTGATCCTCTAGATGCAGATGACTGGCTTCGCACCATCCAGTCCAAGTTTGGACTTATCCGGTGTACTGAGCGCCAGAAGACTCTCTTTGCTGCTCAACAACTTCAAGGTCCTGCTGGAGCCTGGTGGGCCAGTTATGAAGCTACACTGCCCGCCGATCATCAAGTCGAGTGGGCTGAGTTTTGTGCTGCATTCCGAACACATCACATTCCTGAGGGTCTCAAGAATCACAAGCTGCAAGACTTTCTGAATCTCCAACAGGGTCAGGATAGCGTGCATGAGTACTCTCACAAGTTTAATTATCTTGTACATTTCTCATCATGTGGACACTGACCAGAAGAAGAAGGAGTGTTTCAGGAGAGGTCTGAGTACCAAGCTCTAGAATCGCCTCGCTCTTTACACTCAAGGTACTTTCAATGATTTGGTGAGTGCGGCTACCACGCAAGAGGATGCCATACGCACTCATCAGGAGGAGAAGAAGAAAAAGAGGGCAATGGTTGGTTCTTCAAGCCAAGCTCCTCCAAAGTACCGCCTGGCTGTCACTTCTCCTGCTGGTCAGAGGGTCCAAGTTATCATGCCGCAAGGGGGGAGCTTCTGTCCTCCTCCAGTTCAGCAATCAAGGGCCCCTAATGCTCCAACTCAGCACCTTATTCGCAGTAATACGCCCCCAATGCCGCAAGCTCCACCGGTTGCAAGGCCAACTCATTTTCCATGCTACAACTGTGGTCGTCCCGGTCATTTCGTGAAGGATTGCAAAAATCAGAGACGACAGCAGGGCAACAACAACACCAACAAGCCCCGCCCTTGAGCTGCCAACAATGCACTCAGAATTGGCTGTGTCAATCATACCATAGTCGCGGATATTCAGGACGGAGAAGAAGTGCTTGCTGGTATGTTCACCATTCTTGATCACCTCGTCCTTATACTGTTTGATTCCGGTGCAAGTCATAATTTTGTAAGTAGGGCATGTGTTGAGAGATTGCACCTAGCTACCACCCCACTAAAGGTGCCATATCTTATTACATCCCCGGGTGGGAAAGTAAAAGCAACACAAAGTGCTATGTCAACCCACCTTAACTTGAAAGGAAGAGTATATCCCACACATCTTATAATCTTAGATGGACAAGGGATAGATGTCATCTTGGGTATGAAATTGATGAAAGACCATAAGGCCGTACTGTATATTGATTCGCGGGAAATTCAAGTTGACTCCCCTCTCTATGGTCCTTCCACCATATGTTTAGCGGGTCCTCAAATAACTGCGCCAAAAGTAAATCACACTACTGCCAAACATCTCAAGGAAATACCTATTGTATATGAATATCCAGATGTCTTCCCCGAAGACTTGCCGAGTATGCCTCCTGACCGAGATGTGGAGTTCCAGATAGATCTTCAACCGAGAACCGCTTCCATCTTGAGAAGACCCTACAAGATGGCCCCCAATGAGTTGTCTGAGTTGAAAACTCAATTGAAAGAGCTTATAGACAAGAGTTTCATTCGTCCTAGCTCATCTCTGTGGGGATGTCCTGCACTCTCGGTGAAGAAGAAGGACGAATCTCTGAGACAGTGTGGATTATTGACCGTTAAACACGGTCACCATTAAGAACAAATATCCACTGCCATGCATTGATATCTTATTCGATCAATTGGTTGGTGCCAAAGTTTTCTCAAAGATTGATCTTCGTTTTGGCTATCACCAAATTAAAAATTCGTGCCAAAGATGTACCAAAAACCACCTTACGAGGTACGGTCTATATGAATACCTTGTTATGTCTTTTGGACTAATAAATGCTCCAGCTTACTTTATGTATTTAATGAACTTGGTATTCATGACGGAGCTAGACAAATTTGTGGTGGTATTCATTGATGATATTCTCATATACTCCAAGTCTGAAGAAAAGCATGCTGAACATCTTCACATCGTACTTTAACGATTAAGAGATCATCAATTGTATGCCAAATTCAATAAGTGCGAGTTTTGGTTGAAAATAGTGCCTTTCCTTGGTCATGTTGTTTCTGCAGAAGGCATTGCCGTGGATACAAGCAAAGTGTAAGATGTGCTGAATTGGAAGCCTCCTACGTCGATTACTGAAGTCCGTAGCTTTCTTGGACTTACCGGATATTATCAGAGGTTCATTCCTAATTTCTTTAATATTGCCAAGCTAATGACCGAGCTGCTAAAGAAGGGCATCAAATTTGTCTGGGATAGTGCTTGTGAAGAAACTTTCCAAACTCCTAAGAAGCACTTGACCACCGCACCTGTCTTAGCCCAACCCGACATCACCAAGCCCTTTGATGTGTATTGTGATGCTTCTAGTACGGGTCTTGGCTGCATTCTAATGCAAGAAGGTCGTGTGATTGCTTATGCTTCAAGACAACTTCGACGTCATGAGCAAAACTATCCTACTCATGACCTAAAATTAGCATCTGTAGTTCTAGCGTTGAAGATATGGAGACTTTATCTCCTGGAGAATCTTGTGCATCTTTATATGGACCACAAGAGTTTAAAATATATCTTCACTCAGCAAGATCTCAATATGAGGCAGAGAAGATGGCTAGAACTTATCAAAGATTATGAGTTAGAGATCCACTATCATCCTGGCAAAGCCAATGTGCTTGCCGATGCTTTGAGTCGCAAATCTTATTGTCACAACTATCGAGTTTTAGCAACATTACCTTCTCTTGAAGCTGAACCAAGCAGCAGAATTCTATCTCATGGGGTTCTGTATAATCTTGCTCTTGTTTTGACTCTTTGGAAAGAGATAATTGAGGCTCAAAAGAAAGATGAGGGTATGTTGAAAATTAAAGAAAGACTCAAGAATAGAGAGTCAATGCCATTTAAAGCGGATGATGAGGGTAACTTATGGTTCAATTACCGTATTGTGGTACCTAAAATCATGAGCTACATAAGAAGATCATGGACGAGGCTCACATGTCCAAATACTCTATTCATTCCGAGAGTAATAAAATATACCATGATCTCCGGAAGAAGTTTTGGTGGACAAGAATGAAGAGAGAAATTGCCAAATATGTGTTCGAGTGTGACACTTGCCGGAAAGTCAAAGCGGATCATCTACGCAGGTCCTCTTCAACCTCTGAGTATTTCGAGTTGGAAGTGGGAAGACATAAGTATAGACTTCATTGTTGGACTCCCACTTACCTCCCGAAAACATGACTCTATTTAGGTCATTATGAACCGCTTGATAAAATCAGCTCACTTTGTCCCGGTAAACAACCGCTACAATGCCAAGCAGTATGCTGAGTTGTACATCTCTCGTATTCTTTGTCTACATGGAGTACCCAAGACCATTGTGTCGGATAGAGTAAGCTCGTTTGTCTCTCGCTTTTGGGAACAACTGCATGCTAGCCTGGGTACCAAGCTAATTAGAAGCTCTGCTTATCATCCACAGACCGATGATCAAAGCGAGCGTGTCAATCAAATATTCAAAGACATGCTTCGGTCATGTGTTCTCACTAGTGGCAAGAATTAGAATGAATATTTTCCTTTTGCAGAGTTCTCCTACAATAATGGCTGTCAAGAGAGCATAAAAATGTCACATTTTGAAGCTCTATATGGTCACTCATGTCGGACTCCTCTGAATTAGTCTGAAACTGGTGAACAAGTGAATTTCCGACCTGATTTTGTAGCTCAAGCTAAAGAGAAGGTTCGAATAGTTCAAGCGAACTCAAAAGCCACTAAATCTCGTCAGAAAAGTTATGCCGATAAAAGGCGTCGCCCCTTGGAATTCCAAATAGGTGATCATGTCTACCTAAAGGTATCTCTTACCAAGGGTGTGCAACGTTTCGAGATTAGAGGAAAGTTGGCTTCTACATATATTGGTCTATTTCAGATTTTGGAGAGATGCGGCACCGTCGCTTATCGACTAGAATTGCCCTTTCAATTATCGGGAGTTCATGATATCTTTCATGTATCACAACTAAAGAAATGCTTGAAGCTACCTCAAGATATTGTGATTCCTGAGATTCAGCAATTGCAAAAAGATCTCACTTATCCCGAATATCTGATCGGCATTGTTGATCAAAAAGATCGAGTCACTCGGAACAAGACCCAAAAATTATACATGGTGCAGTGGAGTAATCATTCCAACTATGAAGCTACATGAAAAACAGAAGAGTATTTCCAATCAAATTTTTTGGAGTTTCTTCCATCCCTATATGTGACCACTCCCGCTACTCCCTCTTTCTTTCTAAATCTCGGGACAAGATTTCTTTAAGGGGGAAGGGCTGTAACACTTCGCGTTTCAAAATAAAGAAGACTAAATTCCTTCGCGTTTTGTTGACT
>BCLH01000429.1:3441-46650 GCA_001602315.1 Zoysia pacifica
CAGAAAGCCATCTGAACCGGGAGATTTATTATGCTCCATTTGAAAAATAGATTCTTTCACTTCTTGTTCTGTGAAAGGTGCTATTAGAAGCTCATTTTCTTCTTCACTAACTTGTTGGATATCCTCTGTCTGGTTTTTCAACATAGTGAAGTGATTTGTTTTAGGGGGGCAAATAAATCTTTATAATATGTTGTAATGTAGGATTTTAATTCTTCATCACCAATTATTACCCCCCTCCTTTTGTTCTAGTTGAAAGATGTGTTGTTTACGGTGCTTTCTATTAGCAACAAAATGGAAAATTCTGGTGTTATCATCATCTTCCAGCAAGGTTCTTACTTTGGATGGCTCATACCATTTAATTTCCTCCTCTCGTAGTAAATGAACTAAGTGTTCTTTAAGATAATGTTTCAAGTTTATCTCATGATCTAGTAAAGGTTTATTTTCAGCTTTTTTGTCCAATGAATGATCATGGCTATAAGCTTCTTTTTCTCGTTTTTATAAATCACTACCGTGTTTTGGCCCATCCTCTAAGATATTTCCGTAAGGATCTGATTTTATTTTGCCATTGTTCTATAGGAGTTTTACCTCTAACTTCGGATTGCCAAGACCATGGTATAGAAACCATCTCTAAAGAACCAACCTCTTTCGAATTTGAAAACAGGTTGACTCTTACTATGTGTAAAAGAACCTGTGTTAAGCAGGAGAGGAGTATGATCGAATTGCCTTCTGTCTCTTGCTTGTATAGTTGATAGTGGGAATTTTTGTTCCCATTCTGTACTTACAAGAACTCTATCTAGCTTCTTATAAATAGGCTCATCTCCATGACTTGTCCATGTATATTGGCGACCAGACATTTCAATCTCTTTAAGATTAAGCACTTCTATGACCATATTAAAAATATTCGGCCATTTAGAATCAAAATTATCTGTGCTCTTTTGTGCTGCATGTCTCATTATATTGAAGTCACCTCTAATAATATAGAGGAGTGATTCATGAGAGCAAGAGTTAGCTAACTCTAAAAGAAATCTTTCTTTATGTTCCTGTTGTGCTGGTCCATAAACTGAATAAAGTACCCACTTAAAACCATCATTTTTGTCCCTAAGCATGAATTTTTTTTAAAAAAAACTCTCTTTAAAAAATAGAGCCAATGTCAAATACAGAGAAATCGACTCCTAAGAGAATCCCACCCGATCTACCATGTGGTGCCATAGCGCCGTAAGAATTCTCTAAAACTTATTTAAGGTCTCATTTGGGATCTTTCTCAGATATAGTATTGTTATAGTATTTCTTGATATGTTTGCTTAATGTTTTTACGACGGAACATAGGAGTATAAAGGAATGAAAGGTGCACGATATATAGAGATACTACAGTGGAAAAATACATACAGGAGCAGAAGAGCAGGGCAAACGAGATGCAGCAATCAGCATGGTCAGCAAAGCAATGCACGCTATATATGCTAGCACCAGCCGGCAACAGACAACTAGTGTAGGGGCGACTACTACAATGCGATTGATGGATCACGGGTGGATAGTAGTACATCTTTGTTGGCATGCGGCGTGCCCAAGCATGTTGGTTCTCATGTAGCACTGCGCCTTGCATGTAACCATTGATTCAGCTACTTCTTCCTCTCTCGGCGCATAATTATAATCTATCGAATAACAGTTGACAGCGAGCAGGGGAAGGAAAACTAAGGAGACGACAACCTGCTGCTTAGGAATGGCTAATAGTCGAGTGGTTACGTCTGCATGCTGATCGACGGGTAGAAGGTGACACAAATGTCAATCTCGGCCGCACCCCGGTCTCGGACAGAACGCCGCTTATTTCGGCGAGACAAGCAGCAGAAGCTGAATGGATCTTATCGGGACTGCACAATCATGTACTCCTACAGCACAGTGCCATTTTTGGTGGCATTCCATGCATGCACGATCTCGCTTTGTTTAATTTAGTTTCTTGGAACCACGTCCGTGTCTGGAACATGTACACACGATCAACATAGTCCAAAAGTTTCTCTGTAATTTCGACCGACGAATTAATCAGGAAAATCCACTGTAGTACTACTATATCTATCTACTGTACTCCTATCTATCAGTATCTACTCCATCTATCTACTGTATCTGTATCTGTATCTATCAGACTATCAGGAACACACACGACCAGCCACGCGTGCAAGGACCCTCTCTACTCGACGGACCCGATCGATCGGTCTTCCTCCTCCTTCCTGTGTCGACCTGCCAAACGCCGTCGCCGGCGGTCATTGGAAACCATTGCGTACAACAGCTGCCCTTGCATGTGCTTCCTGGGAGCCAAACGACACGCGGGCACAGTTCAGTGCGAGCCGTGACACAAGCACCAGACAGATAGACACGCAGGGCGTCGCCTCAAGCAACTTGCCAGTAGTACTCCTGAGCCCTGCGTGTACCTGTCCGAGATGATGAGAGGAGAGGACGGCCCGCATCATGACCATATTATTGGAGCCCTCATGTCGTGCCCTAATTCCTGCAGGACGAATGCGATTTTGATTGGTCAGCTAGCAGTAACAATTTTCTTTCGACAGAAAATCCTTTACTACTACTGAGGCAATAAAATGGTGTGAGTGTTTTATTTGGTCCTGGAACAAATTGATGTACACTTGTCCACAGCATTCACGCGACTGCCGAGGCAGGTTTTTAGTTTGCAGAGAGATCGATCGATCACGGGTTGTTCCTGTGCAAGCAGCTAAGGCGCGCAGCATCATTCATCGACCAGTGCAACAAGCAAGCAAGCAAGCAAGCAGTGGTTGACGCGTCCGTCCATCGTGTTCCCCTTGTCCCTCGCACTCCCGCGCCACCTTGATCCGAGCTCCCTTCTGCTCCCTTCTCCTTGTACACTTGCTCGAGCCTCTCATGCACACCACCCCGCGTACCTGCCCCATGTGACGTTACACTTGCATGCTGTCTCCAGTTATTGCATGCTGCAGAGAAGACTTGTTTGTAGGAGCAGCATGTTTGTCTACTCTTGTTTAGAGCTATATTATCTCTACAAGCTTGCTTTGGTTCGGTCGGAGTGGACAGTCTTGAGTGTGCCTTCTCTGACCAGCCTTTCTGCGTTGTTGGTTAGCCAACGGCTAGGTTCGTGTGTATACCTGCCCAGCTCGGTCGGGCTAAACGAGCCAGCAGGACGTCCGACAGTTTTGGTCCAGCACGAGCACCGCCGGACCCGGTGGCTAGACAAGTCAGGCTGGCCCGAAGTCCGGCATGGGCTGTGCCTTGCTTGGGCCTGACTGCATGCCTGTTGGCTTGACCCGTTTAAGCTGGCCCGGTCAGGCCCACTATTGAATCTCGTGTCTAGCATGGCTCGCTCGATCCATTTACCATTTTCTGAAAATTTATATTTAAAATATATATAATTTAACTTATTTATGTTTAAAAATATACTCTGTTGGTACGACAAGACCACAGAGCATGCCGCACTTATTTATGTTTAAAAATATACGGATGGAAGCAGTAGGGAGTCAGCAACGATATGCACTCGCAACCACAGAGCAAAAGGTAGACTTTTCTCGGATTCATTATGCTGATTTTTTTTGGAAGCAATACTCATAATGCTGAAACGAAGTTCATCTTCCTGAATGCAGGAAAAATATTAAAGCTGTACCAATCCTGAATGTCCTGAAGTGGTTCTTCCATATATGCGCTTGTTGGATTCAGGACAGGAAATTTTTAAGTTTGGGAACTGCCCATGCTAAGAGGTAAAAAAGAAGGTGATGAAGATAGGGCTCACCGCACAACTATATGCAAAGTTGATGCGCACGTGTTTGTGTGAGTTCAGAATGAATTATGGAGAAAATGTGTCTTGGTTCAGCAGTATTGCTGCCTATATGGGCATCAAGAAATTTTACTCTCTCCGTTTCAAAATATAAAAAATTTTAAGTTTAAGTTAAAGTCAAACTATTATCACTTTAATTATAAAATAATGTAAAATTAATAATGTTTTATCATATAAAAATTATATTTTTTAAATTCAATATGAAATAAGGTTTCATAAAAAAAATTAAAAATTTTGTAATTTTTAAATATTATTAGTAAAAGTTATAAAATTTAATTTTATCTAAATTTAAAAATGCTTATATTTTAGAACGGAGGTAGTATGTAGCAGATAAATTAATGGGCACATTGGATACGAACAATTCCATTTTTTCAGGAATGCAGCAAATTTTTGAACTTGTAAGTCAGGACAAGAACCATGTACCAAATGTACAGAGATTTGCTACAGCTGCCGATGGACACTCCGGGGAGCAAGAAACTGATTAATGATAAAAAAACGAAATTATTTCTAATAAATTCTTGCCGATGCAAAACTCTAACTGTCAAAGCAACTATGCCTAATAACGAGCTCGCCGTGGCGGCCTTGCCGTCGGGGGCTGGGCGTCGCCGCCGAGGCCCAGCTCCGTCGACAATGACACAGCTCCAATGACCGCCCTATCGTAGGACTGGATCACCAGCACGGATGCCGTGGTCTGGAAGTCCCGGGACGCCAGGAGGTCGCCGATGGGTCCTAGCTCTGGGCACTCGCTCCACTCCGCCATCCCCGCCGTCAGCGCCGACAACCCCGGCGTCTTCCCCACCACCAGGAGGTCCTTCCCCGCGGCCTCCAGCTCCCGTATGTGCGCCACCATCTCGCTCGCGTTGAACACCCCGCGCTCTTTGTATTCGACCGCCGCGCCGCCGCCCACGTTTTTGGTCCGGTCCAGGAACTCGCGCAGGCACCCGTCGTCCGCTTTGCGTTCCTTGAGCGAGTCGAACTCGCTCGCCGTGAAGCTCCCGCCTTTCTGGACGAAACGGAGGACTGTTAGGTCGATGCCCGGGTTGAGCGCCATGCGGGTCGCCAGCGCCACCACCTCCCGGTCGTCTCGCCCGCCGAAGAAGAGCGCCGCGACACGGTACCCAGCGCCGGGTACGCCGCCTAGCCCGCGGTCCACGAGGATGCCCACCGTGCACGGCGAGAAGCGCTGCACGTTGGCGTTCAGCGACTGGATCGCCGGGTGGAACACCTCCAGGCCGCCGTCCACGAGCCGGTGCTTGTGGAACGGGAGAAGGATCAGCGCCGAGTTCTGGTTCTCCGCGGCGGCAGCCACGTCGTCGTGCATTGACAGGTACGGCGAGACGGCCGCGAACGTGCGTGTCGACACGCCGTCCGCGTTCTCCTCGTACGCCATGAACGCGTGGGCGATGTGCTTGTACTGCATCTCCACCTGGCTGTGCCCCCCGTGCGCGGAGGCTTGATCGGGGGACGAGAAAGAAGACGCTGGCGCCGACGCGTTGATGAGGAGGAGTGCCGAGGCCCGGCCGGCGAACTCGATCAGGTGCAGCGCGTGCACGGCGATCGGCGAGTGGCTCGACGGCGAGGTGATGTCGAGGAGCGCCACGAGACCGGGGACGTCGCGGGGCACATGGACGCATGCCAGGACGCGGAGCTCGGCGTCCGGTTGCGGCCACCCGATGGTGCGGCGCTTGTAGAACACCAGCCTGCGTGCCGGCTTCACGACCATCGCCAGGAACGGCGTCACCAGCGCGGTGGTAAGCGCCGACATGAACACGAGTACCGTGAACGTCTGGTCGCTCAGGATCCCTTTGTTCCTTCCGATGTTGAGGATGACGAGCTCAATGATGCCCTTCGTGTTGAGGAGCAGCCCGATGGACGTGCCGTCATGCAGAGGCATCCCGGTCGCCCCGGCCACGCCGACTGCGGCGGCCACCTTGAGGATCGCCGCGGCGAGTGCAGCTATCATCAGCAACAACGCCGAGTGCATGTTGGTCACCTTGGCGACTTCTGTGCGGAGGCCGCTCATGGCGAAGAAGAGCGGCAGCAACATGCCGATCACAAAGTCCTCCACCTTCTCCACTAGTGCCACGCCGACCGGCCCGTTGGGCACGGCGAGGCCGAACACGAAGGCGCCGAATATGGCGTGCGTGCCGCTGGCGTCAGCTACGAGCGCGGCGATCATGACGCCGATGAGCATCGAGCACTCCTGCAGTTCGGTGACCACCTCTCCCTCGGAGGCGCGGCGCGCCAGGCGCAGGAGCATGGGCCTGACGATGAGGTAGCTCCCGGTGAAGATGAGAACGCCGGAGACGAGCGTCCAGATGCAGGGGAACATGCCGTAGCGCACGTGGGCGAGCGCCGTGGCCACGGTAAGCCCGGCCCAGGCGAAAGTGTCGTTGATGAGCGAGGCAGAGATGGAGAGCTGGCCGACGTCGGTGCCGGCGAGCTTGAGCTCGGCGATGTTGCGCGCGAGCACGGAGAACGCCGTGGAGCAGAAAGTCGCGCCGAGGAAGACGGGGAACGAGAGGCTGTTGAGGAACTGGCCCTTAACTTTCCTCGACGCATCGGTACTTATCGCGAAGTAGCCGGTGCCCGCGCCGACGAGGAAGGGTGGGAGCGTGGACGCGGCGGCGAACCAGAAGCTGCGGACACCCGCGCGGAGGATGGTGTTGAGCTCGATCTCGACGCCGATCGTAAAAGTGTAGTAGGTGAGGCCGAGGAGCGACAAGGAGTCGAGGACGAAGAGGCTGCGGATGGGGAACGCGACGTCGGTGAAGTGCGGGATGCGGCCGAGCACGGACGGCCCGAGGATGAACCCGGCGAGGATCTCCGCGATGTACCGCGGCAGGCGGAGCGGGGCGAGGAGGAGCGCGACGGCGCGGGTGGTGCACGTGATGAGGAGGATCTGGAACAGGAGCAGCGGGAGGGAGAAGTCCAGCGGGTTGTCGCCCGTCCAGATGCCGGTCATGGTGATCTTGCTCGGGTAGAAGCACATCAGGTGCGTCTTGTCCGTCGACATCACATGGTGCCACATCTCCACCAGCGGGTCCCTCATCGCCGTCGTCGCCATCGTCGTTCTCTCGTCTCCGGCGACGACTCACTGATCGATCGATCGATGCCGGTGCCGGGAAAGAGAGAGAGAGAGAGAGAAATCGGGTGGTGATCGACGCGACGGAATGCGTTGCTATTTTTGCTCGAATGGGCAGTGGCATGCATGTGACTCGTGTTCGGCCAAGCATCTTCGCCTCCGGTTCGCACGCTCCGTCCAAGCTGTGCCGTGCTGCGTCAACTCCGGTGGTGCACCCCTGCACTGCCTCTGCCTCTGCCTCTGCCTCTGCCATCCGTATACGAAGAAGCTCATCCAGCGGCCACTCAGTTGGCACGGTTGCGAAGCAGAGGACCAAAGTTCTAAGCTTTCTCCTCCTATTTCCATTAAAACGGGGGGTTCACCTGTAAAATGGCAACCATCTGGGACAGCTTCCGGCGGGTTCAACGGTAATATGTCCGAGCGTCTCGGTGTAAAATGGCGACAACCACCTGGCACTGGCGCGGAACTGGGCCGCTCAATTGGTACGCGCGGTTAACTAGGCCCAAAATTTGGATTCCAATTTCTGGGTGGGCTTTGACGGTGCTCGGACGCGATCAGAACGCCTCGCCGCCAGAAGCCCAGTCCATTGGGAAGCAAACAGGGAATCGTGGCCCATCGTTGCCTTTGTTTCTACCGGATTAGGCCGGTCCATTTGTTTCTGCCAACTTGGGCCAGCCCATCGATTTAGACTGAAAAACGGGCTGAAGTTTTCGCCGTCCAAGGAGAAGGATTCCTTATTTCCAATCGGAAAAAAAAAGGCTGCCGTATTTCCCATTTCCATTTTCCGTTCTTTGGCAGTGGAAGT
This sequence comes from Zoysia pacifica, assembly GCA_001602315.1. Lineage (NCBI taxonomy): Eukaryota > Viridiplantae > Streptophyta > Magnoliopsida > Poales > Poaceae > Zoysia > Zoysia pacifica. The sequence goes on from BCLH01000429.1 coordinate 11,137, forward strand.
AGAATGGCGGTCGTGGTTGGCGGCTGCCGCCGGAGCTAGGGCGGTCCGTGGTGTCACGGTTGTGGTCCGGATGCTTCTGGTACTAATCCTGAGTTCTCCATCTCTCTCTGACGATTTATTCGGAGATCCCGCTGCGCATGCATGTGTAGTGAGTCCGTTTGCGTTAGTACAGGCTTTGCATCTTTGCTTGCGGGCATTTTTATCAGCGGAACAGGAACTTGTAGATTTGTAGCTTCGTGCGCTTCATATGCACTCTACTATGGCTCTCGGTTTTGAAAAGAGAGGCCTTTAGAGGTAATCGCGCAGTTTAACTGGAGAAAAGGTGCTGAAAATGATTCCGATCTGGCGACCCTTTTTTCTTTGGGGGAAAAAGTGGGTTTCTTTCAGAAGAAATGGAAAAAGAATGCCTTTATCATGCTCTTAGTTGTGCGAACAATTTAGCAATGTGCGATGCATCTATTTAGCCACTTAAAAGCTACTAAAGCATAGATGATAAGAAGCAATGGGCAGCTCAACTACTTGTCATAAAAAGAAAACAAGATCTCAGACTTTACTTCAGAAACTTTGTCTCAAGTAAAACGAATGAAGTGCTATGATGTAGGATTCGCCGTTGTTAGCTGACGATATGAATACTGAGCATAGCAAGGTGCCAAATCATATAGGTTGCTAGGCCGACCTAATCCAACGTACCTGCTACAGATATTTCTTGTATGCTGAAACTGTTATTTCTGTCAAGTGGAGACCTTACGCTTTACAACTGCCACCAATTTTTTTTCTTTCACTACAGTGAAATGATGTTACGTACCAAAGTAGATGTTCACCTTTCACATACATTTTATTCCATTTCATCAGCGATTGCTCCGAAATGAGATTATGAGATGCATGTTTTCAAGACTTGAACTAACAGCAAAATATGATTTTCCCTTTTTGGAACAAAAACTTCAGTTCTCTATACATGAATAGAATATTTTGTTTTATTTTGTTTATGTCCCCTTTTAAAATTAGATCTTATTTAATTAAAACAGGTCAGTATCATAAATAACCATATTTTCAAGCATAGAGCATGTATTGTTGGATAGTGACATCATTGATCTTTTTCATGAGCAGGCAAGTCCTCCTGTCTTCCTTCGTTTTCTAACTACTATTCTCAAGGAAACTTTTCTGAGCACATATTCCCCTCTTCCCCTTCACCTTTGAGGAGGCCATTCCCAACTCATCATCCACCTCTTCCTTCATACACAGGCCAGCAGCATACTAAAGTGAAAATCAGGAAGGAGAGGCGAGAAGATGCTGAAGAAATTGCTGCCAAAAACTAAGAGCAAGAAGAAGAAGGAGGCTGCCTCCTCTGCTCTGCCCACTTTGGATCGGCTCCATGAGGTTTTTCATCCCCTGTGCCTGACTCATTGTTTGTCTTTGCTGCTCTTGAACTTTATTTTCCAAATGCTTTTGTTTCTCGAGTAGTAGTAGTATATTAGCAATGGAGCCCTATAAATTTTTTTTTGTTCACAATGATTATGCTGGCTTGTGGGATTTACAATTCAGTGAGCTTTAGAAAAAAATTTCTTCTGTGAAAAAGTTTAGATGTGAAATATCAGCAATTTTTGTATATACAAAGAAAATAAAAAAAAAAGTTTTACATAAGTGAAATGTTAAAAGCAATCTCATGAAACAACGATATCCATCTTCATATCAGATGAAGGCTGTAATTTGATCATGTAGCTTTTTTGCATTTGATGAAGTTTCGAAACACACAGTGGTAGAGAACAACACAATACTAGTCTTTCTTGGAGAAAGCTGCCACTAGCTGTACATGTTGACCAATGACCATTAGTTAGCATCTGGGTAGGTGATAGATTCAAGATAAGTCAGCTGTATTATTGGGCGCTAGTGAAAATTTTTCAGCACGTGATCTTGTATTGACGTAATAAAGTATAACATCTGATGCCGAATCTACCTATGATTTGTTTTGTTGTTTTTGTATCAAGTTGTGGCTGCACACTGCCACACCCCTCAATCTACATCATGTTGTTTTTTTACTGTTCATGCATGTAGACTCTAGAAATGTTGGAGAAGAAAGAGAGCTTCCTTCAGAAAAAGAGTTCTGCAGAAATTGAAAAGGCCAAGGATTATACAAAAGCGAAGAACAAAAGTGGTAAGTGTATTTGTCTGTTTTCCATTCCTTTACTGAATATGGGAACTTTGTATCACAGTTATACAAGTTGCCAAATTTGATATATTTTTTTTTAAATTTTCAAAAGCTTTGCTACTAAAAGGATTATAATGAGCACACTATTTGTTCCCATATTTTATTTTGGTCAAGAACCAACATTTGATATTATGTATTGCACATAATTCACCAACAAATTATTTCATTATGATTGTGTTTCCTTTCAGCATTTGTTACTCAGCATGTATGAGAAATACCTTCTCATCTCTTGCAGCTGCAATTCAGTGTCTGAAGAAAAAGAAGTTATACGAGACACAAATTGAGCAGCTATCAAATTTTCAATTACGAGTTCATGACCAGGTAGCATAGGATAAAATTTTGATCTTCATTACACATTTAGATCTTATAACGGTTACATCAAATTGATATGACATTACTCCATTAGATTATTATGCTAGAAAGTGCAAAGGCAACTACAGACACTGTTGATGCTTTGCGCTCCGGATCATCTGCTGTCAAAGCTATTCAGAACTCATTGTAAGATCCTATTTCCCTCCTTTTTTCCCTACTGAAATGGATTATTAAGCTGCTATACATCAAATCTGAAAGGGTTATCATTTCTACTATTCCACTTGTGCAATGACATTTTAGTCTTGATCCCATATTTCTATCCAAGTGCCTGGCCTTCCATTTTCATCTTTTTTTTTCTTGTGCTTATAAACTTCTGATGCATTGCCCATTTCATGAACTATGTAATGAAATGAATACTTGGATGAACTGCCTATGGTAATTCTTGAACAGGAATATTGATGACATTGAAAATGCCATTGAAGAGGTAAACGAACAGACAGAAAACATGAAGCAGATACAGGAGGCACTCTCGGTGCCAGTCGGTGCATCTGCTGACTTTGATGAGGTACTATTTTTCTGGACTTTTACTTTAAAAGGATTGCATATTCATATAATCTAAACGACTTTTTACTTTGAAAGGATTGCATGTTCATATAATCTAAAAAAAGTTCACCGAAATGATTTGTGTGCTGGAAGATAAAAGTACACGCCAATCCTATTTTCTCAAGGGCTTTGAGTTTTTTTTTTTTCCCCTGACCAGGATGAGCTAGAAGCAGAGCTGGAAGATCTGGAGGAGGAAGAGCTTTATGAAGAGTTGCCTGAACCCCCGGTGAGGCTATCTGCGCCTGTTCAACAAGCAGCAAAAGGGACATCCTCGACTAAACAAGCCAGTGACGTAACTGAACTGACTGAACTTCAGGCGGAGATGGCACTTTAGTTTCAGACTGACATTTGAAGAGACCGGCATTGCAACCTATTTGTTTATTCACTGTTATCTTGGTGCGGATTTGCGTAGAGCATGCTGTAAATTTAGTTTGTTGTACAAGATCTAGCATGGAGTTACCCATTGTTGGTATGATCCTGGAGACGTGCATACGCCTGATCGAAGCTTTGCCTGGAGGCTGTGGTCTGTTCCACTAATTTGACTCTTGCGTGATGAAGTATCCTTGGTTCTGTAATGATCTGTCCGTCAATCTAGTAGTAGATGTTGATACAGAAGCAACGACGTGTCAGGGCATACGACATTTCCAGGTCCCCATTGAAATCACGATGTTTGGAAGAGCTCTCTAATTTGTGTTGGTCATCTTCAAAGATCCAGATGCAGACGTGTAGGAAAATCCAGATGCATAGGAAGCGGTCGTACTTGCCGAGAGGTCAAACACTGGACATGTGTCAAAGATGTACGCAGAGGTTTGACAGCAATATTGAATATTTTCGCATCCTTAGTCATCTTCGATAAAATATGGTTAAACGAGAGGGGATTCTCCTTCAAATTCCATCCTAATTGAATTTAAGATAGAATACATATACTCTGTGCTATTACTCGTAATTTCGACCATATATATAAGCCAAATATAATTAAAAAAAAATAAGAAAGGGTCACGTCTAGCCGAAAGTAAAGCCATCTCTACGACGATATTTCTTCTCAGCGTATTTCGCTTTCAATGGAGCTCCTGTACATGCTTGGGCATCTAATGCTTTTTGCCGCGTGCTGTCCAGAGCATATCCGGTGTTGTAGGAGAATCAAATATCCTTGACAATTACTATTTGAAATATTGAATTGAATTTGTACTACCAACCAGGTTTCAGAAACTGGTCTGGTTTGACTGATTTTTGTGAAAACTGAAAAAACCGTCACAGTAAACTGTGAAAACCAGACAAATTTAAAAATCAAAATTTTTAGAGAAAACCGATCGGTTTTACCGATTTATCGACCGGTTTTCTGGTTTATCGGCCAGTTTTATCGGATTATCGTTTTTGAATTTAAAATCAAATCGGCTCGAGTGTTTTTCCATCGGTTTTTCAGTTTACTGGCCGTTTTGACTGGTTTATTTGCTGGTTTGACCGGTTTTTGAATTTTTAATTTTTTTTAATTTTTAAAATTTTTAAAATTTATTAAACCAAAAACCGACCGACTTTCTAAATCGAATCGATTGCATCAAAAACCACAAAACCGGCCGGTTTTAACCCGTTTTGTAAACCTTGTACCAACAAAAAGAAGGAATGCTTGGATTCTTGCAGTAATCAAACATGACGATGGCTCTAGGGTGTTACGATGACACGTGGGGTCACGGATACCAGATAATCCTCACTTTACTGACAATGTGGTCCCACGCGGTTTCGCTACGGTCACACAAGGAGCTCCCACACGAACGGAACCCCTCTTTGCTCGGAGGCACCAGAGCATTCTTCCCCGCCTCGCCGCCACCACCGCTCGCTTGCTCGCCCCCTCCCTCCCTCACCTCCCTGGCGCGACGCCATTCGGCCGCACGCCGCGACACCTAACCCTAGATCCCGCTCACTCCCGCGCACCGCAGCCCGCTCCCACCCCTCAGCGACGTCCCTGTACCGCTCCATGGAGGCGGGGAGCGGCTGCAGCGCGCGGACGCTGGCGGCGTGCGTCTTCGGCGGCATCGTGCTGGGCGCGTCGGTGCTCGTGCTCCACCTCGCCGGCCCTGTGTCCATCCCGTCGCTGCCGCCTCTCGACGCGCTCCGGCGGCGGCTCCGGCGGCGCCGGCGCCGCCCCGTGCGCGTGTACATGGACGGGTGCTTCGACATGATGCACTACGGGCACTGCAACGCGCTGCGGCAGGCGCGCGCACTCGGCGACGAGCTCATCGTCGGGGTTATCGGTGATGAGGAGATCAAGGCTAACAAGGGTCCGCCGGTCACGCCGATGCACGAGAGGTACGCCCAAACCCTTTGATTTCACATTTCGTATCCAGTTTCGTGTTCTCTCATGTAACGTGGGGTGCAATTGTACCACATGGTTATGTGACTTCGGCGCTCTATAATAGTTTGATCATTTTTTGACTGTGAAAGTTCCTTTCAACAAAAAAAAAAGGTCTCTGAAAGTAATAATTTTTATTGCATAGCCTCCGCACTAGGTTTCAAATTATGCTGTAATCCAGTCGTTCGTCGGCTTCAAATTTCTGGGAAACTGCTGCTAGTATTTATTTTGCTTGTTCATGGGCAAACTCTTTTGTGCAGACCAACTATGCTTGTCATTAAAATTTCAATCTTTGTCCAGATTGTGTGCGAAGGAATTTTTTTTTTCTTCATACTTCATGCTTGCGGGATGTATCGAATTGGGGTGGTTAGGAGGATCTACGTTGATTGCAATTTGATCAGTACAATTTGATCTTCTTTAGGGCTTTCAGTATCCTCTATAAGTTTATGATGATCTTACCTATGCTTTGGCTCTGTGGAACTTTAGGCTAGTTTGATGTTGTGCTCCTGGTTATCTGGATTCTGGATAATCAGGGATTATCAGATTTGTTGCCCCTTGAATTCTTATATGTACTGATTTATTTTTCTTATGATTCCCTTTTTGACCATACAGAATGATAATGGTCGGTGCTGTGAAATGGGTAGATGATATCATTCCAGATGCACCTTATGCCATAACTGAAGAGTTCATGAACAAGCTATTCAATGAGTATAACATTGATTACATTATCCATGGTGATGATCCCTGTTTGCTACCTGATGGTACTGATGCGTATGCCCTTGCCAAAAAGGCTGGCCGGTATAAGCAGATTAAGAGGACGGAGGGAGTGTCGACAACAGACATTGTTGGTATTAATTCTGCTTTAGTATTTCCTTCTTTTAGAAGTGTGGAACTATGAATATATAGGTTCGAGCTCTATGTTCCAAGTTATATCTAAGTTTTGGTTGAACCATGCAGCAATCCTCCAATATCTTTTCTCCAACAAGTATACCTTAACTTATTTATGTTGATGGAAAATTTTAATACTCTTGTTGATCCTGCATTTCAACATGACAGGAAGAATGCTTCTTTGTGTTAGAGAGCGGTCATCTTCTGATGTCCACAATCACTCGTCGTTACAGAGGCAGTTCAGCAGTGGACATGGCCAGAAAATTGATGATGGTGGATCTGGAAGTGGGACTAGAGTATCTCATTTTCTTCCTACATCTAGGCGAATAGTTCAGTTCTCAAACAGCAGGGTATCACTTCTGCAATTTCACACACGTTAATACATCAACTCCATGATCTTTCTTTTTTTTTTGGGGGGGGGAGGGGGGGAGGGGGTTGGGTATACAGTCATACTATGATTGAACTATAAGAACAAAACCAATATGATGGTGAGATCAGCTGCACATTTATTCACCTGTTGACCACATGAGCGCAACATACCATTTGCTTTAGCATAATTTCAGTTCTTAGAAACTTGCAATGGCAGCATTGATTTACTAGATAGAGCTGAAACTTGGAATGTGGCCTCTTGTTCATTATGTTGACTGTAGGCTTTCCCAATGCAGGGTCCAGGACCAGATTCTCGGATAGTTTACATAGATGGTGCATTTGATCTATTTCATGCTGGACATGTTGAGGTAAATGAGAATCATTTTCAGATGCTCGCCCACCCACACCATCTGTCTATGTCAGCTGCACTTTTCCTGCCTTTTCAGTTTTTGTAAGAAAGCATATAAAATTTACCATCTCCAAAACATAGTGATCCAAACATTCTTGTATTTATAGTTTCTTCCACGTAGATATTGCGACTTGCTCGAGAGCTTGGAGATTTTTTGCTTGTGGGCATTCACACAGATCAGACCATAAGGTAGTATGTTGGTTTCTTCTTTGTTCTTCTCTTTAATTATTATGACTTAAATTACTCCTCAACAGCCTTATTTACTGTCAGGCATCCCTTATGAATTCTTTAATTAGCATTCAACCTATAAATTGGTATTTACTATTATTGCCAGTTCAACGCGAGGACGGCATCGCCCAATCATGAATCTCCATGAGCGAAGTTTGAGTGTTTTGGCTTGCCGTTATGTTGATGAGGTGATCATTGGTGCACCATGGAATATTTCAAAAGACATGGTAAGTTATCTTTCCTGTTCTTAACCATATTAATTTTTATACAAGATACATGTTGTATCTGTTTAAGGTAATTCCTTGAACGTAACTCGAGACAATAAGAGATGCATTTGTCGTAAGATCTGTAACATGGTATTTTTTTTCTGTGCCATCAAAATGCCCAAATTAGAAGGGCAGGCCTCGCGCAGTGGAAGAGTCTCAACACTCACGTCCTCTTGGGTTTTTATCAAACTTCTTGCAAAATAAGCAAGAGGAAAACTGTCTGCTTTTAGCTCTAGGTACAATACAACAACAACAACAAAGCCTTTAGTCCCAAGCAAGTTGGGGTAGGCTAGAGATGAAACCCCGAGAGACAACTAAAAAGGATCGAACAACCGGCAATCAAGGTTCAGGCACGTGAATTGCTAATCTCCACGAACTTCTATCCAAAGCTAGCTCCTTGGCGATATTCCAATCTTTCAGATCTCTCTTCACAGACTCTTCTCAAGTCAAGTTTGGTCTAACTCTGCCTCTCCACACCGTTTGGCCGACTTACCATTCCGCTACGAACCGGTGCCTCCTGTGGTCTTCGTTGAATATGTCCGAACTACCTCAAACGATGCTGCACAAGTTTCTCTTCAACTGGTACCACTTCTAATCTCTCTCATATGTCATCGTTTCGAATACGATCTCTCCTCGTGTGGCCACACATCTATCTCAACATACGCATTTCGTCTACGTGTAGCTGTTAGACATGTCACCTACACTCTGCTCTATAAAGCATGGCAAGACGAATTGCAGTCTTATAGAATTTACTCTTGAGTTTTTTAGACACCCTACTATCACATAGGACTCCAGAAGCTTGACGCCACTTCAACCATCCGGCTTTAATTCTGTGACTTACATTCTCATTAATATCTCATCTTTTTTGCAACATTGAACCCAAATAACGGAAAGTGTCCTTTTTGAGTACCACCTGGTCATCAAGTCTAACATCTCCCTTCTCGACTGCGGTAGCACTGAAATCACACCTCATATACTTTGTTTTAGACCTACTAAGTCTAAAACCCTTTGATTCTAAAGCATGTCTCTATGATTCTAACTTCTGGTTCACCCCTATCCTGCTCTCATCCACTAGCACCACATCATCCGCACCGCAAAGAGCATACACCAAAAAATATTCTTATGTAAGTCTCGTGTGATCTCATCCATCACCAAAGTAAAAAGACCTCTGATGCAGTCTTATATTAATTAGAAACTCATCGGTGTCTCCATCATTTGTTCGGACACTTGTCACCACATCCTTGTACATATTCTTAATGAGATTAATGTACTTTGTTGAGACTTTTGTGTCTTTCCAATGCCCACCATATAACGTTTTTAGGCACTTTATCATAAGCTTTCTCTAAATCAATGAAGACTATATGCAGATCTTTCTTCTGTTCTTTGTATCTTTCCATCAGTTGCTTTATTAAGAAAATTGCCTCCATAGTGGATCTTCCGGGCATGAAACCAAATTGGTTTTGGGTGACTCTTTGATCCTCGCAGACGGTACTCAATAACCCTCTTCTATAGCTTTATCATGTGGCTCATTAACTTGATCACTCGATAGTTAGTACAACTTTGCACATTTCCCTTGTTCTTAAAGATCGGTACTAAAGTACTCCGACTTCACTCGTCAGGCATCTTGTTTGATCGGAAGATGAGATTGAACAATTTGGTGAGCCAAACTATTGCTATATCCCCAAGACATCTTCACACTTCAATGTGAATCCCATCTGGACCCAACTCCTTACCTCTTTTCATCCTTTTCAAGGCCTATTTTAACTCGGATTCTTGAATCCTTCTCACAACATGCCTATTTAGGTCATCGGAAGAGATATTCAACTCAATGGATGAGCTCCTACTATCTTCGTTCAAGAGTTTAGCGAAATACTCCCTCTATCTATCTGTGATCCCTTTATCATTTACTAACAGACGCCCTGCTTCATTTTTAATGCATTTAACTTGGGTGAGGTCTTTAGTTTTCCTCTTTCGGCTTTTGGCTATCTTATAGATGTCTTTTTCCTCTTTTTTCATGCCTAGTCGATGGTGCAAAGCATCAAACATTCGACCTTTTGCCTCACTCACCGCTCGCTTTGTGGTTTTTTTTGCGATTTTATATTGCTCTATGTTGACTACGTTCCTATCAAGGTGTACTCGCTTAAAGCACTCTTTCTTCTTTTTAATATTTTTTTTGGACATTCTCATTTCACTACCATGTGTCTTTGGCTTCACGTCTAGCTCCTCTAGTCACACCAAGCTTCTCTGAGGCTATTTTTCTAATGCAAACGGCCATCTTCAACCACATAACATTTATATCATCTTCTGCCTGCCGTCAAAGGGTCTCTTTGATAACCTTTTCCTTGAAAGTATGTGCTGCATCTTCTTTAAGCCTCCACCACTTTGTCATTTCCACGTTGATTTGCTTCCTCCGTAGAGCGCGCAACTGAAAGTGAAAGTCCGCAACCACAAAGCTATGCTAAGATACCACACATTCTCCTGATATCACCTTACAGTCTAAGCAAGCATGTCTATCTTTTTTTTTTACTAAGATAAAATCAATCTGGCTAAAGTGAGGACCACTCTGAAAGGTTACTAAATAAGAGCCTCTCTTTCTAAAACAGGAGTTCGCAACAAACAAATCGTAGGTCAAGGCAAAGTCTAAAACCCCCTCCCCTTTTTGATTCGTACTCCCGTAGCCAAAACCACCATGCACCCTCTCAAAGGCTACGTTAGAAGAGCTAATGTGCCCATTTAGGTCTTCTTCTATAAAGAGCTTCTCAGCGATAGGCATACTGCTAACTATCGCATCCAAATTCTACTAGAATTGCTTCTGGACACTCTCATCTAGACCTATTTGAGGGGCATAAGCACTAATTACGTTCAGAACTAAATCTTCAATAACCAGCTTCACTAGAATAATCCTATCTCCGTGCCTGCTTCTTGATATCCACCACGCCATCTTTAAACCTCTTGCCGATCACAATGCCTACCCCATTTTTTTATGTCAATGTCCTCGTGTATCAAAGCTTGAAACCGGTATCTTCCATCTCCTGTGCCTTTTGACCATTCCATTTCGTCTCCTGAACACAAAAAATATTCACATGTCGCCTAATCATAGCATCGACTATCTCTCGAAATTTACCCGAGAGCGACCCTACATTTTAACTAACTACTCGCAACTTACAAGGCTCGACTAGCTTCCTTAGCCCCCGCATCCGCCGAGTCAAAGCTTACCTTTGCTCATTTTCCACTACACCTGGGCGACGGTGTAGCGCGCCACTAAGGATGCGACGACCCGATCTTTGCACACTTGTCACCGCATCCAGATCACGATACGACGCACCACTAAGGATGTGGTAACTCGACCCTTGCTCATTTTCCACCATACCCGAGTTTCGGTATAGCGCGTCGCTAAAAGGGTTACGCCTCAACGAAATTCTTTGGGGTTTTATTTTCATGGGAATGACTAAAATAGTTGTTGACTCGTCACACCTAACACATCCCACAAAATTATCCGGGCTTGATACTAGCTATGTCGTGGCAACATAGGTAGAACCTCCGCCTATGTTAGGAAGCATAGTCGAAGTATCTTACTCCTTTATCCGAGCTTAGGACCAGCTATGTTAAACATAAAGCTTGGGACTGGCTAGGTACAATATTAAAAAAAAAAGATCCCACTTGTTGTGGCAGATATAAATAAGGCCGATGTGCTCTTGTCCATGGATCAATACATATTAATTTAGTCTCATAGCATGCCTAGAAAGTTCCATGAATTGATACTCAGTCCATGCAAATAACCGCCTGCTTTAATTTTAATTATCATTATCAGATTATGTGTATGCCCGGAGTTATCTAACTTCCTTTTCCCATGCAGATTACCACATTCAATATTTCTCTAGTTGTCCATGGAACAATCGCTGAGAACATGGACTTTATGCAGGTTACAAAAATTATTTAATTGGATATGCAAATGTACAGCACTGATATCTAATAATTGTTGCTTATGCATTTACCAGGATGATTCGAATCCATATGCTGTTCCAATGGCCATGGGCATTTACCGTAGGCTTGAGAGTCCTTTGGATATTACTACAAGCACCATTATCAGGAGGATAGTTGCTAACCACGAAGCCTACCAGGTAAAAAAGTGATATCCTGATGATGCGTTACCGCTTGAGTGAATCCTTTGCATGTGCGCATTAAATATGGAAGGTTTCCTGGGACCAATCTTTTCTCGTAAAGCAATGCTCAGCAACTTGTTCTTAGATTTGGAGTTTGGTGTGCTGTCGGTTTGTCGTGCCCATTGATCTAGTGTGGTTTGCATTCAATTTTGCTGTGTACTTTATGCAGAAACGGAATGAGAAGAAGGAAGCCAGTGAGAAGAAGTACTATGAGAGTAAAAAGTTCATCAATGGAGAGTAATTGTCGAGCTGACCTTAAGATTATTGCTTAGATCTGTTGAACTTCCTTTGCATAGGCAACCGAGGGGTTACCCGCAGCTTTTTACTTTATTGTTCTCAGTATCTTTGATGTGTTGCTGATATAGCTTAGGAACTGCTAGCTTGATCAGCGCAGATGTACCTTTGACGGTTGTTGCCAATGCCGTCTGAGTTTCATATGATCAAGTCTATTGTTTTTTTCTCCCCTTCTGATGATATAATTTTGTATTGCAATATGAATCTATGAACGTTTAGTCGGATTTAACTATTTGCTAGCACTGGTATTCCCTTCCTGAGTTCCTCCACTGTAGGAGTAGTATTGTGCATCTTCAATCAGTCCTTTTTCTCTCTCAAACCTTAACCTGCTCGAGTTCTGCCGCATTGTTGAGACGCAAGATTGACCGACGGATACGTGTGGGTCGGTGATAGCAACACTGTTCCGACGGTACACCTGGATGAACATGGTTTGTTGGCGCGTTGGGATCTGATGACACGGTACACGGATCTGTCCGTAACTGAATCGTGACAAACGGTCGACGCCACTCTGCTCCGGCTTGCCCGTGAAAGGGACGTCCTACCTGTGACAGTGTGACGGGATGATCGGGCCGGCTTGGCTTCGTTTTGTATCGTGACGCATGCCTCCTGTTTCCTTGGTGATGCCCAGGGGATCACATGCTTGAGTTGCATTGCAGGGACTGGAGTTAGGGTCCTGACCTGCAGGCTGCAGTTGTGGTGAAGTGAATGAGTGAGTAGCTATGGCTTGTGACCTGTGAGCACGCCTGCCTAGCCGCGTCGACAGACTGGAGTGCTTGCTCTGTTTGGGAAATCATTTGGTAGGCTTCGTTCATCGCCATGCGCGTCCTCCCCACAAGCCTTAGATTTCCATGTTCACTGGTCGAGTTTTGAACCAGTTTTGGATCCAGATTTCTTTCCTTCAGTACGTTTCAAAATTTCTGTCACCTTGACAGTAACTCACAAAGCACCTTGGTAATGGAGGGCTCGAGCAGTAAACACCTTATTAGAGTTAGAGCCACCTCGGCGTGGGACAAGGATGAAGATCCAGCCTGCATCTTCCTCCAACTGACGCCCGATTCTATCACATGGTGGTCACTCACTCAACTGTGACCGTGTGTCCACCTCTTCTGTCGCCTTCCTTTTGTCCCGTCGTCTGCACGTACGGGCGGCCTGAATCGAAATGATATATCTACCATCAGTTTCGGTGCTCTTCATTTCGTGTAGACGAATAATGTGATTTTATGTTGTTTTGGCTCTCCATTGCATGTGCAGATATGCTTATATTGTTTTTGCTCTCCATTGCATGTGCAGATCTGCTTATATTGTTTTGGCTCTCCATTGCATGTGCAGATCTGCTTACACGTACTCGTAGGACTGAACACGTATTTAAACAGAGAGAGGAGGGAGGAGGGAGGCCTAGAAAAAAAACAACCAAGCCTCCAGTGAAGAAGAGCTTTTGGCGTTAACTAACAGACTACCACCCGTTAACTATGATATCGTCGGAGTAATTAACGTACCCCAATGGTTCTGAAAACTTGCAACCATGTGCAGGCTGCAGGCGCACGTAAATTTTCAATGGCGGCTTCGTCGCTGCCCTGTGCAGGCATCGACCTTGGTTTGAATAGTTGTATTTGCTACTAATAATCATAATAAATTAGCTCCGCTTAAAGCCAAGAGATCAGGGGTGGTGTTATCACCTTAGGCTGATGAAGATAATCAGGCGACAACCGTGCCCGGTTCCCATGGAGGCTCAGCACTTGAGCAGCATCATTGCGGCACTGCTGTTCGTTCACGCATTAAGCTCTGGCAGTTTTGTTCGTCACTTTCTGTGCTGATATTCTATCAGCACTCTTCTACGGTAGGGAACCTGATTAGTTAATCTCTTTGGCAGAGCAGAGGCGGTTAGTGGCAGGTGAGTAACTGTAATTTGCCTGCAAACCACTGCTGCCTCGCATGCAGATTGCAGAGCAGCAGCAGAAGCAGCTTTTATCGACGTGACACTCCACCAGAGTAGCAGTGGCTTTTGCTAATTCCAAGGTAGAAGATCTCCTCTTTTCCTTTCCTTTCCTTTCCTTTTGCATGGGTAGGAGGAGGAGCACGCACATGCAGCGAGAAAAGCTTGTGCCGCTTGGATCCGGTTTCAGGAAAGAGGAGGAGGGCGCTCATGAGTGCTGACTGAGGCTCATCAAGCCGATCAGGGGCCTGTTTGAATCCAACAATCCAGATTATGAATTCTTAGATTCTAAAATTCGGATTTTAAGATTCTAAAATCTTTACCATTTGGATTATGAGATTTTAGTTGGATTTTTTTATTTTTATAACTCAAATTTCAAAAATTTAAAATCTCATTTGTTAGAATTACGTAATTTTATTATTTTAAGTATATTGATTTGCATTATAGTATAAAATTTTAAATAATATTTAGATTCATGAGATTTTACAGGATTTTATGATCTTCTAAAAACTTACTTGTTTAAAAAACTATCTAGATTTTTTTATTCTAATTCTTGGAATCCAACCGGATTCAAACGCCACCCAGATAACAATGGAGGAGGACCAGGGCCCCTGTTGCTGGTGATTAGCGCGGCAAGCAGGCTGGGGCAGCGATGCAGGAGCAGCAGTTGCACGTGCCACGATAAGCATGGGCGAATCGCCGACACCAGGCCACCACCATGCCAGTATCGTTTTCTGCCTTGCTGTGGTCCTTTCTTCCACTTGTTCAATGGAGTCTTATTTCACTTCTCAATCCTGGTCTCTCCTCTCTGCTTAAGAAATTTCCTTTCCATCATGCTTCTTCCATCATTTAGATTAGAAACTGAACAATGTAGTTATGCTCCGGTTATGACGAAAACTAGGCTCTGTGGCCCATGTAAGCTATGACAACAGTTTTATTTTATTTTTTTGAAAGATTCGGAACTTTGCCGGAGTTTCCGCATATATAATATAAGAAGAAGGGAGTACCTCACATTAAGAAAAACAAGCTCAAGCTGTACAAAATAAAAACCTAGCTACCTACGCGACCGGTGGAACGGATTGCAGGAGACCGCCAGCACACCCACAACAAAGGAGATCACCACATGACTTTATTCAGTAGAAGCAGTAGAGTGCAAGGACCCATAGCTTAATTTCTGCCCATCAGATCGATGTCACTGTAGGCATAGATTACTTTCCGTTTTTATTGTTGACATGCAATCAAGTGACTGTAACTTCACATGACATCGTGTCCCAAAAGTTTTGTGGAGTAGTGTCACCAAAAAGTGGGACACGGCGAGCGAGAGGAAATATCCTCTTAAAGGGCAAGGTCACCAAAATCGATTTTCTCGTTGTAGACCAGAATTAGGCTCTGTTTGTTTGGATTTTTGATTTTGTGTTTTTACAAAAAACTGGTGAGTGATTAGTTGAAAAAGTAGGTTGATAAAATTTAAATTTTGACTTTTATAATATATTTTTAGCTTTTTAACACATCAAAAGTCAGAAAAAACAGTTTAAAATGTGTTTTCTAGCTTTTAATTTATTTTATCAAAAATTTGCTTTTCATCATTTCAAAAGCAAAATTTTTAAAATCTTATTTGTTTCAGCTATTAGTTTTTTTTAAATTTTTTTTAACTAAAAAAAATCAGCTAAAAAGATGAAACAAACGGACCTTAAGGGAGGTGAAAAGATCATGCTAACTATCACAACGGAACAGTTGGGACAGGGTCCCAACAAAGCTTTCATCCGAAGGAAATTTTGCTTTTCTTTCGCAGCGGAATCAGATCACCTCGTTCCTGTAATTTAGTGTTTCGAAGGGACCTCAACTTGTCAAAGTAATAATAACTCAGCAAAACACATCTTTAATGTGCTTTTAGATACAATTTTCCAAATATCTGAGTAAGGTTGAAAGTGATTTTTTTTTCTCAAAAATAAAATTTAGAATTACGATAGAAAAATCACTTTATATAATTAGAAAAATACAATTTTTTTTCAACTTCAAACTTTTTAGTATTTATTTCAAAGAATCACTTTATAAAATCAGCTACAATTCAATTCTCATAAATAAAAATAAAAGTTTGCTTCAGATCCTCTAAATCTGATGGAGAATCAGCTCCGTAGAGTCGATTATAGAGCCGTCGGTCATAAATTGTCTATTTAAAATTTTTATAGACACAATCTACCGATGACCTCCCCTGTCCTGGGTTTCTTCCGGTACTCGGGCTCACCGTACGTACCATTGACACAATCTCATCAGTAGTCATCACACTCACGCTCCTCACAGCTCATCTATCCCTCCCCCTCTTCCTCTTCTAACGGCTGAGGTGCTCCTGCCTTGCCCGCCTGCCAAGTTGCTGCCTTGTTCCTCGCGCGCGCACACGAAGCAAGCATACTCCACAGCTTTCTTTGCTCTCCTCACCAAAGAGGAACCAACGCACACAGCTCTCGCCGTCGCCATCTATCTCGTCTTCTTTCGGCGCGCGCGGACGGCATGAAGCAACAAAAATGAGAGCCTGGGGTGCCCCTGGTACAGGTAGAAGAGCCGCATCGCAAGCAGGAGGGGGAGAAGAGGAGAAGGGGGATTAAAAGATGGGCAACTGCGGGACGAGGGAGGAGAATGCCGTCGTTCCTGCGCACGCGCAAGGTAACTCGCTCCGTCCTGCTCTGCCTTCGATTCCTCGGGTTTCTTCGGTACTGCGGGGAACGGATCGCTCCGTCGGTGATTGTTGGGGATACCTGTTGGACGCGTAAAAATTTCTCTCGTTTCGTGGGATCTCGAGGTGGGCTGGCTGCTTGCTGCGGAATTGCCAAAAATACGATCTTTGCCCTCTGTTGAGACCTGACAGAAACGGGTTGTGCTTTCGGCGGGGTTTATTTAGAAGAGCGGTTTAGATGCAAATTTCGATTTTGGCTTGGATCCTGCTCCAAATCGGCATCGTAGAAAGACGGGCTGGAGTGGAATTTCATATCGGAACGTTTGATTTTCTTTTTCCTAGCATCTATTTAGGCTGGGACGCTGGGTTTTTGATCCATTGCGTCTGTTCCCTTTTTTTGGGTACTCGAGTTGATTCCAATCTTAGACCTTTCGTTCTACAATCTGCACTTGCTGAAGTTTCATCAACCTTTTCTTTTCCCGTCCCTGTTGCATTTTCGACTTAAGTTGTGCTTCTTCATTTCGTTGATTTTTGTGTTACAAATTCTATACTTGACTGTGTACCTGGAAAAAAAAATCAAAGGCACTTTTCCCAACGAGGCTTCAATTTCTGTGTTCTCCTCTCTGCTATTGACTTCGATTTCCTAGGGCTAAAATATCATGATCCTCCAAGTTGAGTAAACAAATTCTCTAGTAGTCGCGACTTGCAACTTGCAATTTTTTAAGCAATTTCGAGGTTTTTAATTACTCCTGAGAACTGTGCAGTAGATCTGGTCTCCTTGTACTATTCTCTTACTGTAATCATTTTGGCCATGTATTTCATTTTTTTTTGCTTCCCGCTGAGAAACAAGTACAGTAGAACCCATTATTTTAGGATGTGTATTGTTCTCTTACTGTAAATTGGATGTTTATTTTCTCAAATAGCAAGCTTTTTTATATTCTAACTTCAGTTCATGTAACCGACTCTCTAATTGTTGTTGGAATCTCATGTTCTCAGTTCAGCAGCTCCATTTGTTGCAACATCCTACCAAGAGCACAAATGCAGATAGGAAGCACACTCGCACCTCATCAGATACAAGTGATCCTTCAACGCCTAGGAAAATTGAAGATGCCAGGAACATTTCCATTTATAACAATGTGATTTCCTTCACATTATTTGAGCTCGAGACAATCACAAAGAGCTTCCGTTCTGATTATGTTCTTGGTGAAGGAGGATTTGGAACAGTTTACAAGGGTTACATAGGCGAGAATGTCAGGGTTGGTCTGAAGTCATTGCCTGTTGCAGTCAAGGTGCTCAACAAAGATGGAAATCAAGGGCACAAAGAATGGCTTGTGAGTAGCTAAATTTTGTACACTATTTTGCATGCACTACTTTCCGTTATTTGCATGGATACATGGAAATAAAAAATGACTGTTACAAAAATATGGCAATGTTTGTTATGTTTTCCTTTGACGTATATGCACACTCTTTGTATAGTAAATGCACAAAAGGTACATAGACGTTATAAAGCCAATGTCGGTAGTGAGCATGCTCACAATTAAACACACCATCGGGGACTCCATGCTTAATTATTCATTGATGTATGTTTCCTTTTCTGGATTAGTTTTCGACATCTTTCAAGTGGTGGGGTGTCTCTTGTTTTTGATGATCTTAAATATATAATAGAAATCTAGCTGCAAAGGAAGAGCAATCAAAGTTGACACTGAAATATTATTCATTGTTTGCATCTACAAATATATGTGTAACCCTTAATTAAGAGTTTTCTTGATTTCGTGATGAATAAAGGCAGCCTGGTGCACGTAACTCCTGTTTGCGCAGGGTCCGGGGAATGATTTGACTACTTTGGGTCTTTTGTTTTCATGATGAATGCAACTTTCAAAATAACAGTATACTGAAGGATGCTCAGAACAAACAATATTATTGACAGAAATAACATGATGATTTGGTTTGTAACTAATTGAAAAGTTTTCCTGGCTGCTAGGAGAATGCCAGTTCTTCTGCTTAGACTGCTTTGATGTTTCTTTTGACATATTACTAACCTAGAAAGTAAAGTTCTGTATGTTGTTTCACTAAAAAATATACGAAAAATTTGGCTCATCTTTCATTTCTTTTCCAGACTGAGGTTAATTTCCTGGGGCAGTTAAGGCATCCAAATCTGGTAAAGTTGATTGGATATTGCTGCGAAGATGATCACCGGCTGCTTGTCTATGAGTTCATGTTTCGAGGAAGTCTAGAAAATCACTTATTCCGAAGTATTACATCTTCTCCTCCTTGTCATGACTATCTGCTGCTACTCAATGAATTCTTGTTTCTGTGATTTCTCTTTTCGCTTTGGCATTATCTTTTCTCTAATGCCATCGATCGATGACATTATCTTGAGCTCATTAATTAATTATGGCTGCAATTTTTTTATTCAAGTATTGATGGTGTGATCTAAATTCTCTATCCAGCAGACTGTTGCACATGTTTTCTTTAACTAGTGCCAAATAACTTACCATCTTTAAGCCTAAAATATTAAAATCTTACATCGAACATTTTCTTTAATAAACAGCTACTCATCTGGTTCTTAAGTTGAACTTGCTGATGACTCAGCACCTCGGATCATTATTTGCTTGGTAGATTACAAGTAATTCTTAATTACTGGTGACAGCTAGTTCCTGGCTACTGTTTATCACTAGAGCCATTTAGAGTGAACTTCTACTCTGGAGGAAAGAAATTTGCTGACCACTTATTTCTTTTAATGTTATCAGAGACAACTTCATCGTTACCCTGGGCTACAAGGATGTCAATTGCACTTGGGGCTGCCAAAGGGCTTGCCTGCCTCCACAATGCTCAAAAGCCTGTCATCTACAGAGATTTCAAAACCTCAAATATTCTGCTGGACTCAGTTTAGTGTTAACTAATTTCCTATTCCCTTCTTTTCAGCTCTATGCATATTCACTGGAAATGTATTTATTTTTCTGACAAAATGAATATTTACATCACCACAGGACTATACTGCTAAATTATCTGACTTTGGCCTGGCAAAGGCTGGCCCAGAAGGTGATGAGACCCATGTTTCAACTCGGGTGATGGGAACTTATGGTTATGCAGCCCCCGAATATGTGATGACTGGTAATTTCCTCATTATAGGAAATTTGTTTGTAGCTGCAATTTTTAGAAGATGTCAGCTGACCTTTTGGCTGTGAGCTTTGGTGACGTAATAACTAATAACATGCAGTCACAGTCTCACAGAAGCAATGGTTTTACTCCAGAAATTGAGGTCTTTATGAAACATTTGCTGCTTTGTTCAGTTCTAGGATATTAAAAAAGGGCAGCCCGGTGCATATAGCTCCTGCTTGCGCATGGTCCGGACCTTGTAAAAAAAAAAAGTTCAGTCACAATGTATTATTTCTACTGCATTAACTGAAAGCATATCATTTTCTGCTTATTCAGTGTGTGAACAATATTACCTTATAGCAAAACTACTAGAATCAGTATGCAACATTTGTTGTGAATTTTCTGATGTAATAAATTTCTAATATGTGCAGGTCACTTGACAGCTAGAAGTGATGTTTACAGCTTTGGTGTCGTCCTTCTCGAGCTCTTGACAGGGAGAAAGTCTATCGACAAGTCACGACCCAGCAGGGAGCAGAGCTTGGTTGACTGGGCCCTCCCCAAGCTCACTGACAAGAGGAGGCTTCTCCAAATCATTGACCCGAAGCTAGAGGGCCAGTATCCATTCAGGGCGGCTCACAAGGCTTGCAGCCTTGCATACTACTGCTTAAACCACAACCCCAAGGCGAGGCCGCTTATGAGCGATGTCGTTGAGACCCTCGAGCCATTGCAGAGCAGCGGTGGAAGCGATGGAGCTGGTCTTCCTGACTACTACAGAGTTTGCCGCAGGCTAACAGGGAACAGCGTCCACTACAGGGCCATCCCAAACACCAGGTGCTCCCCTGCTGTTCCGGCATGCCGAGTGAGGTAAGGTGAGGGCGCTGTTTTGATCAGTTGCTGGTGCAGGAATAGGTTCAGTTGTACATTGCAAGGTCTAAACTAAAACCATGGGTGGTGTGGTGTGGTGTGGTCTTATGTATGGCTGTTAACTGAGTGAGCACAGCCAAAACCTTAGTAGAAATGGAAGTTGGATGGTTGATATTCCGTGTGTAAATGCACTGCAAGTTTTCGCTTGACAGATAGTGACTGGTTGCTTCTTAGTTTGACAACTGAATTGTGTTATGCCTTCCATCTTTACTCGTCGGTGCCAAACGTGCGCTCCAGGTCAAATTCGATAGTACTAATAGAGTTTTACTTATCCAATTTTTCTTTGCGCACCGATTGATGACCAATACAAAACCCCTGACCGGATGAACGCTTTACCTACCATTAGCGGAACAGCAAGTATCATTTCAATGCTCAGAAAGTAATATTTTTAAGATATGATATATATAGATTCTATTATGATGTGAACAGTGTACTACCTCCCAAAATATAAGCATTCTAAGTTTGGTTAGAGTCAAATTTATTTAACTTTGACCATCAATAATGAAAAATTATAATATTTTATCTTATATAAATTATGTTATTAGATTTATGGTGAAACAAACTTTTATAATTTGTAACTTTTTGTATTGAAATTTATTTATTTTCTACATATTATTAGTCAAATTAATTTTTTTTTTACTTAGACTAAACTCAAAAATGCTTATATTTTGCAACAGAGGTAGTAGATATAAAAAGTATCATGGTCAATTATACCAGTTATAATTATTAAAAAATTTAAAATTTAAATAAAAAGATGTAAATTGTAGATTATGAAAAAATTGATTTGAATATTTTCAATCTAGCAGCGGCCGTGGCCCACGGGCCCGGGGACGGACGACGGAACCTATATCACTCTAGCAGCGGGCCAGCGGCTCGGTCTGGTGCCGCCACTAGCGCTTCCTTCTGGTCGAGATGATGGGGATGGGCGGGGGTGGGGATGCTCCGTCCGCCGCTGCTCCCAACGCCCCGGCGCAGGCGCAGCCCAAGCCGACGAGGGTGTCCCTCTCGTACGAGGAGATCTCCAAGCTCTTCTCCCTCCCCATCGCCGAGGCTGCCTCCATCCTCGGTATCTCCAATCCCCTCACCCTAGCTCGCCGAGACTCCTGCTACTGGCTTCTGAAGCTCGCCGGAGAAGCTGAAACTCACCTTGCATCCTCCCTGCAGGTGTCGGAACAGGCGTGTTGAAGAGGATATGCCGAACCCACGGGATTGTCAGATGGCCCTATCGAAAGGTTGGTTTGGTAATAAAAACAAATGTGCTTGCCTGCATTCTTGTGCAATTTGTATGTTACTGTCTCAGCACCGGCTTATTATTAATGTTTTGAAAATAGAACACCATCAGTTTATTGTGCCACAGGACATTTAGTCTTTACTATTTTGACATAAGAGATTTGAACACTATCCTGACAGTTAACATTTCTTTTTGCAAATGTAAAATCAAGGTTTTACCTCAAAAGTTAGCTTCATGACTCAATAATGAAGATTCATTTGATTTTATGTGAAATCATCTATGCTCTTCCATGTATGAAAGGCATGTCAAGGTGCTAGGAATGCAAATTGTGCACCATGGTAAATTGAGTGTTAGATCTCAGTAGGGATGAATATTTTCGCTAAAATTGTTGTCTTGTACAATTTCAAATATTATCAATGGTATGTCTCCTTACCACAGATATACGCCTATTTTTTCCTTGCTATCTGATACTTGCAACTATCTTTTAATTTTATATATTATATTTTTAATTGAATCATCATACCTGCAGCTCGTTTCTGGGAAAGCTGGTGATGACACAAAAAATTCTGAAAGAGAGAAAGCTAAAGAACTTGACACTGCTGCAAAACAAAAAGCATCCAGTTCATCAGCAATGTGAGTAAAGTTCTCCCGTTCTCCCTTATCTGACACTTGTATTTCAGTTGTATATGGCATCTTGAGTGTCCGTTCCGTCTTTGATGTGTTTCTTTTCTCTCATCTTCAGATGTCTTCTTTATTTTCTGCAAAGTCTAAATAGGATACTGACTTACATATATTTTAAATAGAAAAATGTGGCAGCTTTGCATGCCATGTTCTGTGAGAATTTATTAATGATTATTGTCGGAATAGTTTGCCTGAATCCTGAAGAGCTAAACTGTCTCTGGTCTGTTCAGTGTCATGTTTTATACAGCGCAAATTCAGTTCTAGATTATCACAAAACATGTACAGTAATTGAGTTTCTGGCTTTAAGAAACTTATATAAATTTATACAGTAGTATATTATCTTGTATCTAGGAGAGATTTACTGCTATGGTATATCTTATTTCCCAATATAAATCGTTTTACTATGATGCTCAACACAGCGGCAGACTCCCTTGTTTCAAGGGCATTCCCTTGAATGCCCAAAAAATAATCTAATCCGTGAAGGATGCGTATGTTTAGTTGGTATATATACATATGTGCAAGCAAATTTGGATCTAAAATCGTGTCCTTTTGTGAAACAATCTGGAAAATGAAGACCAAAACAACATATATCACATCTTCATTTTTTGAAAAAAAAAGTTTCTTAAATATAGAATTTTGCAATGAAATTCTTATGCTACTCTCATGATTGAATTTCCAGCTGATGAATTCTGGGTCTGCCACTGGGTCAACATGACCGAGTGTATTCCAGTAAACCAGCAAGTGTTAGTTGCCTCTATGAACACTAAAACCTTTATACAGTGTTCATCTCTCACTCTGATTGAATATGTTTGGTAGGTCATCTATCACTTCCCAGGCAGCAGGAAAGTCTCAACAGGGCGTTTCTAAGGCAGGGGGACAGATTTCACCCCTAGGTAATCAAATTACGTCAGGGGGTCTGGCCCTGGTTAGCCAAACCAAAGGCATCCCTACATTTATGGACGATTTCAAGTTCGGGTTTCCGTCGTCTGGCTTGTCTCACGAAACCACGAAATGGTGGGGGGCCAGCAGCGACACGGACTCTGCTGCCTCCGCAAAAGATGCAACTGACGAATCGGCAACGCAAGACGCATTGAAAGGCATGACTGACGACGACGAGTTGGACTGGGGAGCAGATGAAGGAGAAGGCGAAGCGGATGGCAGTGTCACAGCTGAGCCATCGGCACGTCTGTGCTCCCTGAGACGGAAAGCTGTTGATGACGGGCGTGAGCTGTTGAACGACTACACCTACGGCGGTCGACAAGAGTTCTCTCGATTGAATAAGAGGCAGAAGCTCGTGCTTGCCCAGGTGTTTGGTGCTTGGCTGCCCCAGGAGTGGCGGAGCCAGCTCGTGTAATTTCGGTTGATGGTTCCATTGCGTGTAACTCTATAGTTAGTGGTTAGTTTGTTACCCTCCCTCTCTATGGGTAGATGTAAGACCCATTTGTTATCCATTATCAATCGTATGTTAAGGACTTCGCTTACCCAAATTTGTAACATGTATGCAAGTGAAATCAAATCTGAGTAACCTGTGACGTAGCATCCATTATTTATCAATCACATAATTCCAGCTGGTTAGACAATTCAGAGAAGAACTAGTATGGCTGGTGTCATGACTCATGAATACTCGAAATGATCCGTTGCCTTGGAGCCACGTCTGTCGTCGCCATCAGTTCATCGCACGCTTTTCTGAGGTGGAGAAGGCCGCCAGCCAGATGTGAAGCCTTGGCAAATCAAAGTGGCACCTTTCCGATCTCAAAAACCATTCTGGCCGGGTTGATCAGTGATCATTCTGTCCGTGGAAAGTAGATGGAAACGGAGCAGCAACATATGTGTCGTTATTTCAATCGCTCAATTATCCAATCTAGCTCGAAAACGCATGACGGATGGCAAGAGGAATATTGTTGGTAGATAGTCGAGTCAGTCAGTTTGCGAAACCTTGTTGCCCACTGGAACGAAAAGATGCAGTCATTTTCATGAAAAACGCTACTCTTGCCTAAAGCATCAATTGTAGGTATTATCCTTTTTTGCTTCATAAAACATGAAAGAAAATATATAATCTGATCAAGTAAAACAATATTATATATGAGAGAGAACCATGGAGACATGAAAGGGTACGTGATTAACAATTGATAAAGTTTCCTAAGAGAAATAAAGAAAAATAAGAAATGTGTAGACACCAGTAGAAAGTTTCCTAGAGAACTAGAGAAGCACGGCCGGTGTGTGATATTACGCCAAGCCACTAGAACGGTGTCGCACAGCACAGGTGCCCTTTGAGATACGTCGACGTCTCCATACGTTGCCGTCAGCAATCTGGACCGTCGTTCCAGCACTGTTAGTGCGTTCGTGAACCCTGAAAAAGGCATCACTATCTCATTGCCCTTGCCCCCCTCCCCCTCTTCCATCCACTCTCACCAAACCAAACTCGTCAGCCATGGCTAGCCGTCCCGCCTCCACAACCTGCCTTCTCACCGGCTTCTTCCTCGTCCTATCGCTTCCTCTCCTCTTCAGCTCGCTCCAAGCTCAAGGTACGTAGTACGTATGCATGCAAGGAACTAATTAAGGATCGGATTGGATTCCTGATTCAGTTCCAAATTACCCTCCAAGTAAATTAAATCATGAACCACCAGGAGCGAGCAAGGAGGACGAGCACCACCACTACGTCGTCCCGGTGCGGAAGGTGGTGTACCGACAGTCGGCGGCGGCGACGACGACGGCGGAGGAGGCGTACGAGCCGTTCCAGCTGTGCGAAGGGTGCCGGTGCTGCGCGGAGTCGAACGCCAGCGACTGCGTGGCCACGAGCTGCTGCTACGCCATCGATTGCGACATCCCCGGCAAGCCCTTCGGCGTCTGCGCCTTCACGCCCCGCACCTGCGGGTGCGGCGGCGCCGGCGCCGGCGCCAGCAACTGCACCCAGCGGCCGTCGTGACCTCGGTCGATCGATCTCGAGCAATCGTTGTTTGGGAAAGAGGTTACTGATCGGGCGGCATGGCATGGTTTGTTGCTTACAGATTCGACGGTTTGACGAGGCAGTTGCTCACGAACATACTGATTTTTTTTCCTTGCCTTCTCTATTCTTTCAGAAATTGATCCTTTCTTTTTTGTCTTTGGTGATATATGTCACTGCTGTCGTGAAATGAATGTCTATTTCTCTTTCTAGGACTGATTGAAAGCCTTCCTTCAAGAATATATAATTTCTTTTATGTCCGTAGTAACTAATAAATCGTTGATTGATCTCTGTAATTTTTTCCAGAAGAAAAGGACTGTTTCTGTTTCTATCATTCTACGGATTTGTTTGTGCATTCCGGCCGGTCTATAGAAAGGTTGCTAGGCCTTTTCCTTTCTGAAAGAAAACTGTGGGTAGACTTGACAAGTACAGGTGCCTAACTTGACGTATCGGAACATGACGTTATTTCAGTTCTATAATCCAAGCATTGGCAATTCGACATCACGTATACATGATTTCAGAACTGTTCATTATCAATAGAGGTGTAAACCTAAGGTTTCCTCTGAACCTCTCTCAGGGTTCGCAAAATCGCGATAAACCACGCGATTTTCACGAAAACCGCTCAAACCGCTCCGGTTCCATTTGGGCAGTTTTCGAATTCAAAATTTTTTAAAATTTAAAAATTTGATGGATTTTAAAATAAAAAATATGTAAAAAAAACTAGATAAAAAATGCAACTTCATAGTTGAATTAGTTTTTAAAAATATTTTAATTTTAGCGTCAAAAAATTCGAGGAAAATTAGATGAAGAATATATAAGCAAACCTTATCCGGAGTCACATATGCACAGCCACTCTTGCCGTTCCCCTTTCTCCGTCCACGCGTTGCGCCCGCGTATCTGCCGCCCCACCGTGCCCTCCGCCGAAAATCGAGAGGGACCAGCGGCTAGCCAAGCAGTAACCACGGCTAGTCGCGCGCATGCCGGCTGCTTCTCAAGCCGTCCGGTTTGAACGGTAAGCCGTGCGTCATCGACGGTAAGCCGACGCCAGCGGCAAACCGCTCGATTTGAGCGGTAAGCCGAGCGATTAGTGCGAAAAGCCGTCGGATCTGGTGGGTTTCTGTGGCAGAGAAGGTGAGATGGTTGTTTTTATATTTTTTGTTCAAATATTGGTCGATTTGTTAGCAATTTTAGAACATAGTTAGTCATTTTCAGGTATTGTTGGTTCTAAAATGGTAGATCAGGCCGATTCGGTTTGGAAGCACGGAGATAACGTGTATCTCGGGTTCCGTTGCAAATATTGCAAGTCCGTGAAGAGATGGGGTGGTGCCACACGATTTAAGCAACATTTGGCATATCGTGGAAGCATCATAGTTGGGTGTTCTCATGTTTCCATCGACGTGCGAGACTATTTTTTGTCGGGAGCTTGATACAACAGTCGAGCGGAGGAAGGACCGAGCTAAACAGACTCTCAGACAGCACCAGGTTGCAGGTTAGAAAAATGTCAATGAGGAGGACGATGCGGAGATGCAGGCTGCCATGAGATTATCTAGAGAGGAGGAAAAATTCTGACAGCGTCAGCGTTCGTATGGTGATCAGTTCTAAAGTAGTGGTGCTGGTGCTGGTTCATTGCAAGGTGCTTCTGGTGTGTTGTAGGGAGGTGATGGGTCTGGATTGTTTGACATGATAAGGAGGTCCGCGTCACAGAGGTCAGGTAAAGAACAGATTCAAATTAGAATTGATACAGGTCCATGGAGTGCAAAGAGGAAGCTAGCAAAGTCGGTCATTGAACACGCATGGTCTAAATTTTTTCATACAGAAGCTATCTCTGGTAGAAAAACAGATAGTCCATATTTTATTAGTGCTATAAAGGAGACACAAAGATAGGGTATGAGACTTTCGTTTTATTTTATTACATGTTTTTTTATATTTTACTATATTTATGTCGTGTGTCATGATGTTTGCAGCTGAAGGTGTGCTTAGCCCAACTGGAAAGGAAATAAATGGCACATATCTTGATGCTAACGAGCAAGATATTAAGAAAGAATTCAATAAATTCAAGATGGAGTGGCCGATGTATGATGTCACGATTATGTGTGACTCATGGGCTGGCCTTATAGAGATGAGCTTGATAAACTTTATGATCTACTGTAATGGTGTCATATTTTTTACAACTCATGTGATGTTACTGGGCACAACCAATCTGCGAACATCATATTCAATGTACGAGATATATGTTTATTGTATGGTACTATTTGTTTTATTTGTACCAATGTTATTTTGAACAATGAAACGTTCTTGTGCAGGAAATGAATAAGGTATGTATCGATGTAGATGCAAACAATATTGTGCAGTTTATTACAGACAATTGTTCAAATTATTAAAAAAGCGTGCAAGCTGCTGATAAATAAGTATTCTCATATTGTCTGGCAATCATGTGTGGCACATACAATCAACCTGATGCTAAAGGCTATTTGTGAGTTTCTAGAGCACAAAGCTATGATACAGTCGGCTCGCAAGATTTCTTGTTGGTTTTATAATTATAATCAGTTGCACTCTATGATGACCAATGCTATTGGTGATAAGTTGGTAAGATAAAATACAACTTGTTTTGGCACAAACTACATGTTTCTTTAGAGTATGCTTCGTCAGAGAGAAAAATTTATGGCATAGATGGGTTCTGAGACATTTTTAAATAGTATATTTGTCAATACCGATGAGGGAAGGCATGTTTACTCGTGCCTATCAAGCATGTTATGGTGGGATTCAATGAAACATGTGGTAGATGCAGTGCAACCTTTATATGCGTTTCTTCAGTTTGCTGATCAAGACAAGAGCCTTATCTTGAGTGAAGTATTTCTTAGATATCATTTTTGTGAAAATGAGTATGAAGCTTTTTATAGGAATGATGAGCGAGAGATAGAGAGGTATATGGACATTATAAATCATAGGATGATGGACATTTGCAATGATATATTTGTGAATGCAGGTAATACGTACTTACGAACAAAATTATTGTATTTTTTGTTTATAGTACAAAGATATCTAACTATTGTTATATGTGCAGCTGAATCTTTGAACCCAAGAAGTCACTATTCTTACGGGATGGGTCAAAATATGATGAACGATATTCGAGAGAAATTTACACGCATAGCACCAACCGACTTGTGTGTGCAGGCCCTGCAGGAGGCGGAAATTTTTAGAAGAAAACAAAGTTCTTTCACCACTGAGTTGACCAACAGGATGGCAGTTGATAAGAATACTTCTCATGCAGCTTGGTGGAACATGTTTGGAGGTGACACACCTCATCTCCAGCAGCTTGCATTACGGATAGTCTCACAGTGTGTATCATCGAGTGGTTGTGAGCGCAACTGGAGTACATTTGCATTAATCCACACCAAAATACGTAACATATTATCTCATGAGAAATTGCATAAGTTAGTGTATGTTAACTATAATTCAAATTCGTATATGTGATGCTTCATAGACATATAAGCCACTAAAAACCGATCTATTTGATCGTCTCATGGAGCTGTCCTTGTATGATTCTTCAAATCCTATTCGAGAATGGATGAAACATAAGAGATCGAATTCTGATCCTTTTCTTGATGAAAAGGGCACCGAGAGTGACAGTCCTCTACCGAGCCATCTTGTTACAGATGATGACGCTGGTAGACAGTTGCTACGTTTGTCTCGTACTGCAATAATATCTGAATGGGCGGATCAAAATGTGAGTGATACTCACATAGTCAAAAGGAAGATTCAAAGTGCAAGACAGAAAAAGGTGCTAAAAGATAAGGATAAAGAGCAAAGAAAAAGGTAAGAATGTGGGCAGTGATGACTCCACAGATTCTGGAGACGCCAGACGAAGCCCACCTTACCAGAAATCAAATGACAGCAGCTCCCGAGCTACATCTGGAGACCCACTAGCTAGTATGGTTATTGACTCACAGCCACCGATCAAAACTCATCATTTCACAGATAACTATTTTTTCTCATACGATCAATTTTGACTCATTTATTTTACACTTCACTTTTTTTCAGGTGAGACAGACTATACTCATGCTACACAGGATGAAGACCATGGTGCTCTACAGTCACTAAAGACATCGATGAGAGGTGGCAGTATTACTACAGCACCTACTATTCTGCGACAGACAGTGATATATCATACAACCGAGATAATGAGTACTACAATTATCCGTACAGTGATCGTAGCACAAAAGCTCTCACCACATGGGTCTACCAATGCAAAATTTAGAGTTTTATAATATGTTATACTCACAATGAGAGACAACTACCGCTTGAACGGGACAATTTTAAAATAAATTTAAAACGAAGTTGTTAGCTACTAGAGAAATTCAACTCGTCTCAAGTGAAGAGTGTCCCAAAGTAAAGTGTGATTCGAAAACTATGTATGAACTTTGAATTTGTTGTAGATGAACTACATATATGTATGGATTTCTTGTATTTAGAACTTTAGATTTGATATGAATGAATATGTGTCTTACTATTTGTGAATGAAGTATGTCGTGAATGTTAATATTAAAAGAAATTAGAATAGGTCATGCTCAATTTTTCAGCACTTTTTCATCTCTTTTCTTATTTTTCACTAATTTATTGAAAAAAAAATTTTATCGGTTTTCGCAGTCAGCGGTTTTCAGAAAAACCGTTTGGCTAACTAAAAAACCGCACGGTTTACTGTTTTCAAACCGACGAAACCGTATTCAGATTTGAAAATTAAATTTGAACGAAAAAACGAACGATTTTAACGATTTTTGCAATTTTCGTCAAACGTTCGGTTCAAAAACCGTAAGTGAAACCCGAGAACCTCTAAGTTTTCAAAATCCTCTCTACTTTTAAAAAAAAAAAACTAGTTCATTTTTTAACAAGAGATTTGGAGGGTAACCTCGTAGTCACTGGTTTTCACCAGTAACTGTCGACGCTAATTAAGGTCATGCGTCCCACTGGAAATGTCACACGGTCGATCGCAAACACCTGATGAGAGGCGCAATAGGACAACACCTCACCCCGGTAATTAGCATGCAGCACAGAAGCACCAGATCGATCGATCAAAACAGATGGATGATCTTGGACTGATACGGAGGGTGAATCAACCAAGAGACAGCAAAGAGATGCGTTGGGTTCCGACTTCCGATTAGGTGTGCATGCTGTCGACAGGACGGTCCAAGACGACCCACTAACTCTGTTAGATGCAATGCACTTGCAGGTACTGGTTAAGCACGTTGAAAGTACTGATTAAGCACGATTAAACTTAACTGGACACACATAACCGAGGCACCACCATGCCAGCATACTTACAAGATCCTCTGCTTGTCTGCCAGACAGACATGCAACTCACCCGATGCAAGCATCTTTGGGAAAAGGCCAGACAAACCAGAACATTTTTTATCGAGGAAATGTTTGGTTTTGGTCCGTCCTTCCTTGGGATGATTGATCCGATAATTGAAATTTTGGACTGGCTTTTTGTTTACAACGGCAGATGAGGAATGTGGCCCAGCCAGCTTGCAAAGAGTTGGCTGTAGCTGCTATCAGCCCAAGCTACTGGTACCACGTTTCCTTCTATAAAAGCCCAAGAGGCCCGTTACTCAGGGCCGTCCGTACCCGCTTACCTGGACACTGAAATGGACCGGCTGCAAATTGTACACTCCTCCTCCCTCTCGTCTTATTTTTTTGTTGATGTGCACACCAAAAAAAAGGGAAAAAAATAATGGCGATCGACAGTACGAGCTAAGGACACTGTCTTAACATTGTCGACTAAATCACGGAAAGGATATCAACTTGCAATTTGATTAATAAGACTAACTAAAACACCCGAACAGTACTAAAACTGAAGCAACAACCCACATTATTGGGTGATCTAACCAAATCAGCACTAATCTAGCACACAATCCAACTTGCAATTAGAAAAAAACCGCGTGCAACTTGCAGCTAATTATATGATTTACATCCGTCCTTCATTCCATTCCATTCCATTCCATTCACAAAAGCAAAAAGTCATTGGCCGAGCCCACCATTAGCTCCGCGCGCGGTGGCCAATAGGTTAAGGCGCGACGGTGATGAGGAAGGATCAGACCGCGAAAAGGGCCGAAAACCTGCATCGATCATACGCACACCTAATCCTGTCATCAGGCGGTGCGGTATAGTTGGCCAGCAGTGTCTCACGGGTGGTGTGATGTGGTGTCCTTGAGCTAATTGTTTGGGGCAAGACAGATATATAATGCTAACCCGTGTAGTAGTATAAAAGTTCTAGTAACGTTTTGTTACTCGATGCCATGTCTCTGCTCTTCACGTGTTCATGTCCCTGTTCCCAAACGCCTGCCACATTCTGCCAATGCATCTTCGTTTTCCTCTGATGATCCGTGGCTGATTTTCCCCTCTCTTTTTTTTTCAGTTTTTTTTTTTTTTTTGGTGTTCTAACTTGTAGCCTCTCCTGTTCTGATATATGACGTCTTTGCTAGATCACGATGTGAGAGTCGCCATCCTAGGTAGACCATCTACGCAGAAGTGTCATTTACGCATGCATGAGGCTGCGAGCGTAGACCGGTGGTTACCAAAACAAATAAGGACCCTTTTTTGACCGACTAGGACTCGTTTTGCGTTGGTTTCGATAATTTGATATATTTGTGTGAATAACACATAACACTATCTATGTAAATAACAATAGGCAGTGTGTCAAATTATCGAAGCTTCGAAATGAGGCCTTTTTCTCTGCTCATCGTCAGGTCAGACAGGACACAGGACTAGCTGCATGCGTGGGTGCGTTGGTCTCTGATGGCCATCCATGCATCGCGCACTAAGCCGCCGCAGGACAGGAGTACGTAGCAGCACGCGCGCGCGCGCGCCATGAAGGCAGGTGCCCTATATATGTACTACTCCATCTCCAGAAGCTACATCCTCCACTTCAACCAAGCAGCATATGGCACTCACCAGCTGAACTGATCAAAAGTTCTTCTCAATTCCTCCTACGCTTCATTGTTTTTTCAGCGGGCGGATAAACGATTGCAGTAGTCTTGCACGGGTAATTATGGTTACTAATTGTTTCTCCGCAAACTCCCTCATCAGCGTGCTTGGGGAGGAATAATTGTGATGCTAATGACTAAATAAACAAAACTGCCTAAGATGAAGCTAACCATACAGTGGAGGAGAGGAGCGCAGAGCCGTGCCGCCTAACCACTTGTGCTGTATCCTTTCTTCTTTCGGATGGTGAAACGCTAGCCTGTAATGCATGCAACTCCTCCACCTATAACAATCTGCAATGTGCTGATGTGCACATGCTCTAATCGAGAAAACTGAATATTGTAATAGCCTACCTTGTTAGAAGTCTGTAGTAGTGGTTTGGACGTTAATGATTTAGAAGTGAAGTGAAGTTGTAGAATTAGTTTCACCTTGATTATTTATGGTTTGCAAGGGTCACCGTATAACCATAACAGCTCTGAGTTAATCTTTTCACATGAAACGAAAATTAAAAAAAATATAGAGTAAATTTCACAAAACTATATATATTTTGTCAATATTATTACAAAATTACTCCCTCCGGTCCTCAAAGAAGTTCGCTTTGAATAATGACACGATCTCCAAAAACTTCTATTTTCTATAAAATATTTATTAAAAAACATATTTATACTTTTATAAAAGTACTTATTTGCAATTTATATTCTCAATGTTTGATCAAAATATTATTCAAAATGATCTTTTTTGATTGGAGGGAGCACATATTTAAGCTATACTTTCATAAAGCTACAGATTTTGTATCTAAATTATCATAAAGTTTAATTTATCACAAAACTACATGTTCTATATATATGTTGCTGAAATTACTGTAGCAAATTTATAGTTTTCTGAAACTATAGCTTAAATATTTAGTTTTGTGATAACATAGATAAAACATCTGCAGTTTTGTGAAATTTACTCAAAAATATAAGAGTAATAATATAATAATCATATATATTAAAAAGCACAGTTTTTCTTTTCTAAGTACACGGTAAAATATCTCCAACAGAAATACATTAGACTGTGTGTACACAGAAAATGTATATAGAGTTATTCTTTCTTACAAATTTGATAGATAAAATCTCTCCACTTATACCATTTACAAGTCTAACGGACGAGCTCTTTCGAATCTCCCAAAAATTTTAAACCCACAAAAATCATTGTTAGTTAACAAAATACAACTACCTATAATAAATATATAAAATCCAACAAAAGTTGTTGAAAAACAAAATAAATTTATTTTGAATTATCTGATAAATCGCTTCCAAATGTTGCCCAATATTGGGGCGGACCTACAGGGTATGCGGTGGCCCAACGGCACACCCTGCGGCAGCACATGCATGGAGTGATTAGACGAGGAATGATTTGGTATACATGCATTTTTTACAGTTGCTTAATAAATTGGTAAATAGTTTTAGCAAATCGTATATAAAATTTTTTAGCGGCATACTCTTTTGTAAAATTTTACTCCCTCCATTCTTAAATTGACGTCGCCGTTGGCTTCTAATATCAACTTTGACCATTCGTCTTATTCAAATTTTTTTGATAAATTTCATATAATTTGTTGTAATTTGATTTATCATTATAATTATTTGAATCACAACTTAAAATTTTACACATTGAATAAATTTTTTGAATAAGACGAATGGTGAAATTTGAATGTAAAAATTAACAGCGATATCAATTAAATAACAGAGGAGGTAGGTCCACCGCAGGCTGCCATACATCCGCTAATTTAGAGTGAAAATAAGAAACTTCAAAATTTAATATTAATATATTATTTTTTTAAGTTAGTAATTTTTTAGACCGTAACATTAGCACGGGTATCAAAACTAGTAATCATATGTAATAGAAAAAAAGAGACTAAGATTTTACCTTTTCGAAGCTAGGGATGGATAAAGGTGAATGACGAGAATAATGGAAATAAAGCACATATATATGGTTTCTTTCCTGTCCAACAGGATCCCTTCTTCCAACTACAGATCGATGCTGCATCACGCAGGCACAAATGGGTAATTCGTTTGCTCATAAAGGTGTGAATCCACGCAACGACACACTCAGCAGTCACGACTTACAACCGATCCGGTTCAGCATCGTCGATGCTGATCCGATCACGACCATGGTTTTTTTTTCAATTTTTCTTGTAAGACACTGCAATTTTGAGTGTTTATTATCAGAACACTAAAGAAAAATTAAAATTTTTTTTTTGGTGAAATGACGATGCTGTCCCTGTCTATCTATGTCTCTTTTATTCAAATACCACCGAGATATAAACCAGAACAGCGAGACGGCCTTAGTCATCTGTAGCGAGACGAGGTCGCGAACAAGTCCGACGAGCGCGTCGCATAGTCCACACAGAGCTCGATGGTCAAAAGGAGATTAGGATTGTTATTTTGTCGTGAAATATTTTCAAAATATTTTTTTTCAGTATCTTAACTATAAATATTCGAAATTACAGTAATCAACAAACAAAATTCAAACGGGCGGTGTCATCCAGATCAAGCCACAATTAGTCACGTAGACAAATCTTTCTCTCCGAAAAGAGGACGTACGCCCGAAAAGGGCAAAAGCGATCACCGCGTCCGTCGTCCGGATCAAGCCGTCCGTTCACCTCGTACAGCGCACTGCCGAGCCGTCGGATCGGACACGGCGAACCTCATCTCGGTCCACTCGCAGCGCAGTCGTACCGACTGCCGACCGAGCGAGCTCTATATAACAGCAGCACACGCGCGCGCTGGCTCGCACCCTTCGTTGTTGTTCGTCCCCCATCGATCGCGTCACCAATCGGACCAGCCGGCCGGCCCGGGCCGACGCGTCGACAACGACGATGCACCCGATGCCCGCTCGGTCCAGCCCCAACGTCGCGACAACGCGCGTCCACCCGTCCGATCTCCCCCGCGGCGTCGGCGGCGGCGGCGACGACCACCGTGCCGGT